>JAZGTK010001157.1:0-44032 GCA_036877625.1 Ambastaia sidthimunki | reverse complement strand
GTGTGTGTGTGTGTGTGTGTGTGTGTGTGTGTGTGTGTGTGTGTGTGTGTGTGTGTGTGTGTGTGTGTGTGTGTGTGTGTGTGTGTGTGTGTGTGTGTGGATGCCTGCAGGGGAATCAGTTTGAGCTGCCCTTCTTTCACTCATCTGGTCCCTTGGGCTTTATTTGCCTGTAATGTCACACATCTTTTTCCACTGGCTGTCACTAGCCAAATGAATGACTTAATCCACCTGGACATCTGAAGTAAGTGCTGTAGAGACCATAGATTAGGTGGATTAACTGCTTTTTCTTTTTTAATTTAAGTCAGTTGTGTTAGAACCTTTTGAAGGTTGCCAGGTAACATGGTGTAGTTGAGTCTTTACTACATCATGTACTTTCATATAAATGGTATCAAAGCTAATAGACAACTTCAATATTGTTTTAATAGATCTTCGTATAAAATAACCTGTAATCTGTCTTCGTATAAAATAACCTGTGCTTTAATGAAAAACTAAAGGCTAATGTGAATACTTGACATTTGACTATTCTTCCCGTCTCTCTTTTTTTCTCAGGGTATGAAAAGACAGAAGACGTTTCAGAGAAGACGTCTCTAGCAGATCAGGAGGACTCCAGACTCATATTCATCAATCAGCCCCAGTTTACAAAGTTCTGCAGTAATCGAGTCAGGTGAGTTCACACTCGCCCTTGTGCTTTCGGTTTCTGAGTGGAATTCAGAGCAGCACCTCATGCTCACCACAAAGTGTTCTGTTCCTCAACATATGCAGCTTTCTCCTCCACTGTCCCATCTCCCTCCACTGTTTTTTCAACCAAAGGCAAACATTCTTTAAATAAACATATGTCCATAAAATGCAGCTTTAAATTTTAAGTATACATATTTGCTGTACTTGTGTCATACTATAGTGTGAGCTCATGTTAATTTGTTTTAAATTTGTTTAGTAGGTTTGAAATGTTAATTTGTTTTATTAAACTCCAAAACTGTTAAAAGTACTTGGCAAATAGACACACACAGAAGCAGATCCTGTCACAGGTGATGCAGGCAGGGTGGCAGGGATCTCTGCAGGGGATGAAACCAGGGAAAAGAAGGGCAAAAGAGAAAAGGAGCAAAAACATTAGGTTTGTGGCAGCAGACAAATTGTTGCTGAGACTGTTGCAAAGTTGTATAAGAGCTCAGTGTGTTCGAGTACAATGTGGCAACAGCATGCAGAGAGAGGTAGAGAGAAAAAAGACTAGTCTTAAGAAACTGTAATGCTGCTTCTGATGCTTGCTAAATCACACTCAGACCTTTGTCACGTCGGTATCTTCACTGTGAATTTGGTATCAAAATACCACAACTTTTATTTTATGAATTGTAAGAAGTCACATCTTAATCTTTACAGTCAGATCTAAGGGTGTGAACAGAATCTAATTCAGATTAGTTTGAGATGCACTTTCTCACACATACACAAGCTGTTGCTTAGAAGTGATTTTTCTCCCAGTCTGGAGTGAAAGAGATGCTGTCCACAAGAGATGTCATGTCTGATATCATATCATCTGTGGACTTTTAGTTTTTTAAAGTATCTATTTGATGGTTCCATCTAGTGATCACATCGCCCACTGCAGTCAGAAAAACAAGGCAGTTGCTCACAATTAATATCATACTATGATTATTGCTGCTCTCATCTGAGCTGTTTCTGTGCTTTTTGCCTTATGTAATGTTTCTCTCTATCTCTTTGTCTCTCTCTTTGTCTCTCGTGCGGTGGATAAAGCAGTGGTTTTAAACGGTCAGTTTCCCTGTCAGTCCAGGTTAGCGTCCCATGCCTGCAGTATGAGTTGGCTGGGGTGTCCTGCTTGTTTTTTATGTGTAGATATTTTATGACACTGGACTGCCACAAAAGGAAACAGGCTTTAGTCATAGTGGCCTGTCGTCACGATGTGCTCATATTGGTCAGTGTTCAGTTAGAAAGATTGCATGTCAAATTAAAGTTTCCCAACAATTTATCCAAAAAGTATCCATAAATATACATGCTTAATGACGTAATTCAGCCTGACAGTGTTGTCTGTCATTCCCTGATACTGCATGTCACAGCTAGGCAGCTAGATAACATTAGATGACATCAAATTGAATAGAAAACATTAGAAAATAGTGTGGTGATTGAGTTATGGTCTCTGTGGTTACAGCCACTTCTCTAAAGGATTCCTGTTTTTCACCATACATCCTCCTTAAGCAATAGACTGCTTTGAGAGCTGTATGCATGTAGTTCATTATATGACTGATGGGAAGTGTAAAGGTGCTATGCTATACTATAGGAGGTTAAATAGGTACTTCCAGGGGTGAAACTTCTCTTTTAGAGCTGATCAAAGCTACCTATAGCACTCCTGTAGTGCAAACAAGAAACAGAAACTAGTCTACTTGGGAAGCGAATGCATTTCACTAAACACATACTTTACCTAAACAAACACAACCATCTGGAGTTAAACCAGAATAAGCGTACCAGGCAGTATTACATTACACAAACTTACACACACACACATCTAACAAAGACCCATTGCGTCTTATTCATGAATCACAATGAGTGTGTGTGTGTAAAAATACTTAAAACCATTTATAAATGTTTACACAATAATTCTTCTCGTTTCATAAATAATGCCCATTGTGTACTACATTCACTCATTAGCACATAACATTGTGTGTTCCATGTATCACTAACAATAAAAGTTTGTTCCTTATCCGGTGTGTGTCTTAGGAAAACACAATTAGCAAATACGTTGTTGCATATGTAAATATGCCACTGAGGCCTTGACCTTCTGTTCTTCAACATTATTTACAGCATGTGGTAAACTCTAAGGTAGCATTATGATGAGCGGTTATGCTAGTTACCCCAGTGACTGCCTGATGAAACGGTTTGTGTGCATTCTACATCATTTGTTTGTTTAACATGTTTGTTTGTTTAACATCGTTTGTTTAAAAGCATAATGAAGCTAAGTAGCCATAAGTATGCTGAGCGTGTGGGCTGAGAAGACAGTTGCGGTCTGGAAGCCGGGCTATCTGGTTTCTGAGGTCGTGTAGAGGAAATGAGAAGAAAGACACAGGTCAGATCTCAGCACTGTAGAGAGAAAGCTGTCTGCTAGGATGTCTTGCTGAGCTTTAAAATCAGGAAAACATTGAGAAGATCACAGGACACCAAGATGACTATTACCATATTGTCCACCTACAAACAATTTTGTTACTACTATGAAACTAGTAACAACATTGCCAAAAAGATCACATATACCATAAAGATCACATATTAATGTATTATGATTTTACAGTAGTTACCATAAAACTTTAGCTCAACTTTAGCTCAACTTTTCTTTGCATAACTGATTGCCACAATGCACTGCTCTGGTTCTGTTCACAATGTTCTGTTGCTTTTTGGTTGATAAGGTGTTCTGATGGAATGATAGCTGGTTGTCATGCAGGTACTGTAGGGTGTTGCTAGCAACCATTTTTTATCTGAAGCAACCATTTTTTTAACACCCAACACCCTTTTATCTGAAGAACTGCCAAAGAAGTTTCTGGTTGTTAGATGTACCCACCAGACACAGATTAACTGATCACAAGCTGAAAACCAGCCAATAAAAGTGGAGAGAAAAGGGAGCGACAGGCCCTTGACAGAACTTTCCATCTCATACACTGCAGCTAATTGCTCTGATACGTGCGCTGTGGTCTGATAAGGATCTCTGTAAAGACTGGATCAGTGGCCCTCAGAGACGACGAGAGGCTCGTATCACTTTCCACATTACAATGTTTCACGGTCTCTGCTCGTGCTTTCGGATTAATGTGTATTAAATATTTTTTACTAGTAAACAATTTCATAGTAACAATTGGTAACATTTTTTAAGTGATGTAAAACTCCATTATTAAAAGACTAAATAATAAATAAGATAATAAATAAAGATTAATCATTTTAATTGAGGACACATTATTAATAAATCTTCGAAAATTCTGTTCTGTGTGTGTGTGTTGGGCAGTGATATTCTTACTCCGTATTGACCAATCAATGTCTAGGACCAGAACTTTATTGTTTTCTATATACTGTATGTTTTTCTGACAATTTAAATTTTAAATTAATTTTGCATTGATACATATAGCTGATATTGGTAGAACAATAAAATCACCAATATGTCTGTATATATTTGTTTCAGTATATTAGAATCATGTACTTGTGTATCATGAGTGATGATAATGATAAACAAATGAGTGTGTCTGGGTGGGCTGCTCTGTTTGTGAGTGGGAGGCTAAAGAGTCAGGTGTCAGAGTTCAGACTGAGACGTTTATCTCACTCTAAAGTGGCCTCTCTGTCTTTGCCCTAATGTGAGCGTAAATCAGTCTGGAGACGATGGAGGTTCTGGCAAGCTTGCATCATAGCTCATTTGAACTCCAAGCTCTTTACAGCCCTCCCCTTTCTCTCCCTCTTTCTCAAACTTAGCTGTTCTTTATGGTCATTAACTTCCTCTCTCCATCATTCACTGTGTTTGTGGCCGAGTCTCGGTGCGGTGCTGAAGCTGGCACTGTGGGCCTGGTCTGGCCAGAGAAATGTGATTCGTGCTGGTCCTGGAGGTTATGTCTGCTGCTACCATTAATATCACTATTTATGACATAACAATGACTATGTGAAGCTACAAACTGCAGTAACAAATAAAATATGACAGCAGAGTCTGCAGATAATAGCTCTGTTCTAAAATCTAAAAGCAAGTTGCTTATCTTCTGAGACAGCATCTTAACCGTCATGGAATCTCTTAAGTGATTTAAAGTGCTCCATTTTGGCACCAACATTGCATGCCACACAAATAGTGTTACTCTAAGACACTGCTTCTTTAGGCACTGTACAAGTAGTTTTTCTACTTTGCATATTTTGTTCCCCTTGATGATTTCTTCTCGTCTTTCTCTCATCCAGCACTGCCAAGTACAACGTGCTGACGTTCCTGCCTCGGTTCCTGTACTCTCAGTTCAGAAGAGCGGCCAACTCCTTCTTTCTGTTCATAGCACTGCTGCAGGTAAGACTTGAGTCTCTTCAACCCTCAGGGCAGGAGAACAAATGACAGGCTGGAGAGATTAGCATTGTCAGCTCTTGCTATCCCAGATAAACATCTGCTTGAGGATTCCATGATCCTCTGTGCTTAGATCTTCAGGACTTTAACCAGTTGCATACCACAAGCTTTAAAAAAAGAAGATAAAATCTGCTTCAAGTTTTTAGACAGAGCTTGATTTAATTATGTGGGTGTGAGAGATCCTGGGTTAAATAACCAAGGTATGTTTCGTGACTGACATAAGAAAACAAGTTAAAAAAAATTTATTAGCCTCTTAAAACATTCTCTGACTCTAGTATTTAGTTACAGCAGGTTTTTGTAGGCACTAATGTAAATGCACATGGCTTTAAGGCTACAGTATAGCAGATTTTGGCACTGTTGCAATAGCGTCTGTGTAATTATCAGTAGGTGCAGTCACTGAGGGCTCCAGAGTGCTGTAAACTTGATGTTCTTTTAGGGACAGAACGAACAACAAAACCACAGCTTACAAACCCGGTGTGACACTGCGGGTGCACCACACATTAAATTAGTGCCTGTGTCCTGAGCCAGTTGAATCAATGACCCGGAGTAAAGAGAGATGAGAAAAGAAGAGAAACTGAGAAAGAAGTGAAGTCCGGTGAGAGTGAGGGAGTCGGGTGACTTTAAAGTGCAGGTTATTCATTACGCTGCTGTCAGTGCAATGACCTTGAATGTACAGACTCTCTGTTGAGGCTGGTGAAGGAGGAGAAACAGCAGGGGCAGGTTTACTGTGGCAACAGGGGAATCAAGGCAGCCATCTGATCTTTATAGATGCTGTTTCATCAAAGATGCTTCTTTCCATCATGCTTACAAAGTGCTTTTTGATGTGCAGAGGTAAATCTCACGAAGCCTGTCAAGAAATGTTAGGGTCATATTTTACCCAAAATTATATTTTCCATATAGAAAATCTATTTCCATAAAGCATACATTTCATTTAAAATGATATTTTAGCAATATATATTATAATAATCACAATATTTTAATGGATTAAAATGTTTTACAATATTTTCAGGAAAATAAAGCATATTTATTATTACCGTAGTGCATCCTGTTTATTAATTTTGTCATATTACTTTTGTCTGTTTTTCCTGTGACTGTCGCTGTGGTTAGATGTTGAGTATACACTGTTTAAGTGATGCATAGAGGAGAAAGTGTTGGCATCAGGTTTAAAGGAATTCGTTTCATGTTCCCTATTGTATGTCTCTGCATTGCTGGCCTTTCTTGAACCTGTTAGAGCACTCACACTTTATCTGATTGGGACACAGACCAAATCTGATCAGGTTCTTTTTATTATGCAAGCTTTGTGTGTTTCGCAAAAATCAGGAGAGAAATGTTACAAGTCTGATCATGTTCTTGTAGTTTGAATTATACAGATAATGTGATCATGTAATTATGTAGGAAAAAAAATAGGAAACATTAGGGTTATATTTCCTCAGGGCTCTTGTCCTGTTCTTAAAGATGACCCTTTAGTGATTTGTTCAGAAGTTTTACATTTGAACGGTCTGTATACTGTGTGTATCTCCATGTTGTGTTTTGTTTTTGTCCCACAGCAAATCCCTGATGTGTCTCCGACAGGACGATGGACAACGCTGGTGCCCTTACTCTTCATTCTGGTGGTGGCAGCAGTAAAGGAGGTTATAGAGGACCTGGTGAGGATATTTAAAGCATTTCTTGTTGCAATAACATGATGCATACATACTGTACATCTTATTTTCCACTGTAATGTTCAGCAAATGTTGTGTAGGTGTTTGCTGTATGTTTTCCTGCATTACACATGTAACAGAGGTGTTAAAGTCTGCACATGAGTGCTGTGCTAAATCAATGTCAAATTGACTAAGCAGAAATCGATTGTGTGCCAGGCGTATATTACGACTGAGATCAATTTAAAGAGCACAAGCTAAAAGTAATGCAGTATTCTATCTCTGTTAGTGTTTACCACAGGTCTGGGTATTGTACCATATCTGGAAGCTGTTTTTAGTTTTTTTTTTCATTATATAGAGGCCTTGGTTTAATGGGAAGTAGGAATACAAACAGTGTTTGTCCTCAATACATCTTCCTATTTTAATAAATAATTGATCTTAATGATTTCACATTAATGCAGATGGGATGAGTTTTAATGAGTGTGTAATGAGAGAGAACAATCGTACTGGCCGTAGCTTTTATTCTCTGCTGCCCTTCACAGCTGTTATATTATCCGAGTCAGTTTTTAGACTGCGCTCAGGTTTACCTCTTTTACTCTTGCTGATAATTCAGTCTCACTTTCTGGAGATCACGTACACCCGTATGCATCTCACTTTCCCAAATTACTTTCCAGTCAATAAGATTTTCTGGTCTGGAGAAAAAGGAACTTTCGTCTCATTTGAATTGTAAATGTATTCAGAGACATAGAGGAGTGAGTGCAGAGAAAAAAAACAAACCCACGTGGATCCACGGTAGTGCTGTGACTCTGAAATCAGAGCCCGCTCTCCTTGCTCCCTCTGGACAGCCATCTGATCACATTGAGCTGGATGATGTGGTCAGATCGCCCAGCGCAGCAGTTGATAGGGGTCTGTGATGTGCTGTGGCGGTCTGAGAGGTCAAATCTTGCTTTGGAAGTAAAGGTCATTGGTAACCTCACAAATCACTGTTTTGATTCCCTCTACTGTGAGTGTTGTTAGTCACATGATCTTTGCTTTTCTTTCTCTTTATGACAAAACCCTTAAAATTATTTTGAAAGGCCAGGAAAAACTTATTTTGCTATGGTAACTATAACTGCTAGTTTATCATTGATTGAATTTTAATTTTGGTTTGAACGCTTCCTTTAAATATAAACGTAAGCCATCGAAATCCAACAATGTAAATTGAGAGATTCTGAAACATCAAAATTTTCATGATGTTTCAACTCTGTTTTAGAACCCAAATGAAGATAATGTTTATGCTATTCATTTCAAAAGAATAAAAGTAGACCGTGATCGGAGTCTGTCAACCATAGCGTTCAGATCTCGATCACACTTGTGCATATTCAGACCACAAACATTCACCTGTCATGTGAACCACTTAGAGGTGAGAATCAACAACAGCCTTAAAACTTCAGTTTCTGCATTGTAATACTATAATATTGTGACTCTTTTTGTAAATACAGTTTAGAATCAATGCACTTTCTCTCTGTGTCCTTCCATACAAGTTTCAAATGAATTAAAAGAAGCTGCCAGGCTCTGTCATAATCCATAACCCGTCATAAGCCACACAACAAAGACTCAGTTTAACAAAGAGGTGACACAACGGTGCTCTCCAGACTGTGACCTGCGTATCAACTGCCTACCACACTGTACCTCGCTAATCTCACCGCAGCTTATCACAAAAACCCAGCAGCTGTTTCCTTTTCCCTTTAAGGGCTTCTTTTACTGTTAAATATTTAGTTTCCGCCTTTTTCACTGCAGACAAGCAGTTAGTCACCCTGCCCTCAGGGTTCTAAGATTAGATATATAATCAAATCATCAGCTCACCTCAACACAAAGAGTGCAGATCAGACTCTTCAGATCAGGGAGGGAAAAAGGGAGAGAAGAATGAGAAATAAAAGTGAGAAAGAATGAGGTACCCAGCACGGCACCAGAGCCGTGGATGATGAATGGATTTGAGACTAGTATTGCTTCTTCTTTCTCTTGCAGATTCAGAGAAGGGGTCATGTGACATGGGCTGCTTAGTAAGCTCTGCTGTATTATGGGGGGCTGTCATATTTAATATAGTTTTGAGCAGAAAAACTGAGACATGGGGATATGGGAGAGAAAGAAAGAGCAAGAGAGGTGGTAGATAAGTGGGGGAGGCTGCATTTAATTGTAACCTGTAATGATTAGAAGTTCTGATAATGCTTTTGGTACCACAAATAAAGTTCTTAATGTAGGTTCGAGGGAGGAGCCTGTTCATACAGTTCTGTCAATCTTAGTAAGAGTCTATGGTGCTTTAGGTTATCCTGTGATTTTTATGGTGTCTTGAGGGCCTGGTGACATTTAAACCAAATGTCTCTGGACAAACAGAGGTGACACAGAACATAAACATTCTTACAGCTTCAGCCAGGAGGAGGAGAATGATCTAAATGGTAAATGTAGGAAACAGGACGTATATGTAGAGTTAATCGTGGGAGTTTATTAATGTTTCTTCAATGCTTTCTCATTCTGTTATTTGTTTTTCATTTTTCTCAGAAACGTCACAAAGCTGATAATGTCGTCAACAAGAAAGAGACACAAGGTAAGACATTTGTTCACAGGATTTTCTGTAACATCTTCAGACTATACCTCTTTATGAGTATGTCCCAAAAAGCATTTCATAAAATTGACATAACCTAAAGTTATTAACTGGACAGAGTGATTTGTACCTGCCTGAATTTAACCCACTTTGACTGCATGCTCAGATAGTCATAAAAATTAGGTTTATAGATTCATACATGAAACATTGTATGCCCAGAAAGCATTTTATGATATTGACATAGACGGTCACATTTTTTAGGGGTGGGTTCTAACTGGGTAAAGTCATGTTTACCCACATACCTTAATTGTACTTCCTTCAAATTTCTGGCTGACTTGCTCCGATTTTATGGTGGTCATAAAATATTGCTTTGATCTCCCACTCCCTCCCTCTCCCTCTCCCTCTCCCTCTCTCTCTCTCTCTCTCTCTCTCGTAGTGTTGAGGAATGGCGCTTGGGAGATCGTACATTGGGAGAAGGTAATACAACAGATGGTATTTTTCATACTGACTGCCTCACAGTCAGAAATGACTTGCAGCATGAGAACAAGCTGACATTCTCAGAAAGAGTGAGAGATAAGAATGCACATAAGGATGCTCTGTGGTGTAAACCAGAGCAGGTTTAGTCTTGTAAAGCAGACACAGTGCATTGATGTTTTTTGAAGACAGTATTTTCTCCCCCTACTTTTTGCGTTCTCTTGCTGTGTACACACAACCTTCTTCAGGTCTAAACGAAGAAATAGAATCTAACCAGGCCAGCGCTTACGTGCGATCGCCATAGAGATCCTGATACAGCCACAGCGAGAGAGTTAATTACCATGACACAAACACAGTCTATGATTAGAAGGTGAAAGAAAAGGAAATTGCTGGAATTATAATTACCTGGTGGCTGGGCATTTGTTTTCATTTGCTGCATTAGCACACATCTGGGAGACTGCGGTAACCTGTGCCATGATGACCTCACACTGGCACAAACAGGATGTGACATCATTAACTGTGATGACTCATTATTAAATGATACTTTTAAAATCTTATTATTTTCTAAAGCTGCAGTTCTGTTAAGTGCTAGAATGTAGACTGAAAGGAAATTTAATTTTGCTTTTAGTCCTTATTATATCTAATATAATTTTAATTGTCATTTTTTTAATGTTGAAACTGGTGTAAGAACCTTTACAGAGCAAGTAAAGCCGCGGTGCAAGAATCTTTGCAGAGCAAGTGGTCTTATAGTCTGTTCTTATATTAAGATACATTGTAAAACACTATGAATTACAATGAATAATATGAATTATACATTTTAACATGCAGTACAGTGTGTGTACAGTATATACAGAATATCAAAGAGAAGGATGAAATGGCCCATTTGAAATGCTTGTTTCAAACTAGGGCTGTGTACAGACCCAAATACTTAAATGAATAAAAAATATGAAATACATTAAAAATTAGTGTAGGTTCTTTTTTATTTATTTCAGTTCTAGGCTCAAGTTATATATTATTATTATTATTTATTTTTTTTGCCAGTGGCTGCTCTCATATAAGTGCTAATTGGGTATAAAGTTTTGGATCTGATAACTAGTTTGTGTTTTACAGGTTATGGTTGGAGACATAGTTAAAGTAAATGGCAAAGATTTCGTACCAGCAGATGCTATACTGCTCTCGTCCAGGTAGACGAGTCCACGTCATCTACAGGGTCCCTGTCTCTTCTTATGCCCCTATCTCACACTCGGCACCCAAAGGAAGTGACGATTCACTGGCTAATAATAAAAAAGAGACAATAAAATTGCCTTCAATCAATTTAGTAAAATGCATTGAGTCTCTATAACTAATTCTGCTTGGATTTAGCAATATACACTGCATGGCCAAAATGTGTTGACACCCCATTCTAAATAATTTGTTCAGGACCAACACCACAAGCACAAAAGTGTCCACATACTTTTGACCATTTTCCAATTGCCCCATAAAAGTCTGAATTGCCGCTTCCTTTTGTTGTTGTTTGCTCTTGGATTATTACCAATGAGAAGAATCAGTATTCAACATAATTCTCGTCGCTGTCAAAATCCATTTGCCAGGCATGCCTCAATTTGTTCCAAAGGTCTTTCAAAGATAGCCACCACAGATGCCAGCATATTGGCATCGGTGTTTAAATTTGTCCCAACAGTTTCTCCCACTTACTAATGGTTTATCCTGACGGATAGATTTTGAACAGTGGATGAGGGATTGGCATTGTGTTTTTCCCAATAAAAATTAAATGTGTGTGTGTTTGTGTCTCTCTTCCCCGTTTTGGTCTATGTGCTCTTCCTCTTCTGTCCATCTCATCTCCTTCCTTTCCTTACTCTTCCTCCTCTCACCTCCACCTGTCTCCCATTCCTCCCACCTCACGTGATCAACAACCTTCTCCTGACTTCACGTGGCTAATTCTCCTTGTGCCGGGGCTGCTGGGTAAATTAAGGTGTCTGTAGGGGAGGTAGTTCGAGCAGCCAATGGAGATCACCTTCCGGCCGACCTCATCATTCTGTCCTCCAGGTCAGGAACGGCCCGGGTTTGCATGTCGCTCGGGTGGGAAGAGGGGCAGGTGGAGCACAAGCAGAAATCTGTTACTTTATTATTTTCCTCCATTTTTTTGCCTGGCGCGTCCTGTTTTTGTTAGCTATTGACATGATAGCTGGTTTTGTATTTTTTTAAGCTGTGCTCTATTTGATATTGCTAGCTGATACATAGCTAAAATCTATATTTATTTTATAATACACACACACACACACACACATATATATATATATATGGCAAAGCCATCAGTTGAACCAAACAGCACTCTGTAAAGTGAGACTTTATATTTCTTATTTATATACACCAATATACAGTATTGATTCATACTGATGTTGTTTGTGTAAAGCACCAACAAAATAATAACAAGTATGTTTTAGTTATTCAATATATTGTCTAGCTTTTAGTTAATCTCAATTCAGTAAATGCAGACACATCCCATGCGTCATTGTTAGTTAAGATTCAAGCATTAAAAATGGGTTGACTAGACAAGATGTTTCTCAAAGAACAGCTCTGTCCAACTGAAAACACAGATGAGGCACTTTCTGTAACTGCTTTGTGATGAGAGTCTTCATTGTGTGCACAGAAAAACAAAAGGCTTCTCCAGAGCTCTTAGAGAAAAGACACATTGAGCACTGTAAATGTCACAGCTGTTGGCTCAGTGCATGGCTTCAGCAGGAGCTCCCTGCATGCTGTCATATCACCAAATAATCACAATGCAGTATTGTGATAAACCATTGTGATAGCTGGTCTTACTCTCTGAGCATCTGAGGTGTTTTAAGCTATTAACTCATAGATACGCATTATGTTTGGGGGGAACCTCCATGTGGTTGCTACGTTTTTGTAGTTTGAACATGATTAAACAATCCCATAATGCTTTGCGCTTTGGGCTGAATATTTCATGACAGGAGAGCTGTGGAACAGCTTTGTGCTTCTGCTCTTCTTGCTCAAGATTAACTGTTCATTTGTCTGCTGTGCTTTATCTTTCCTTTGTTGCATGTTGGGTGGGTGTCACTAACCGGTAAAACAGCAGAATGCTTGGTCATAATCAAAGATGCCAGTGCGGTGCATTGAATGAATGTTTTCTATTGGCTCTGTGTAAAATGGCGGATCTACAAAAAAAAGTTCCATTAGAGCTGAAATGCTTGATGCTGTTTGAGACCAATATGCTGTGCAGTGGGTTGCCTTGATTGAAATAAATAACAGCACATTTTTATTTATTTATTCTGAAAGCTAAAGCAAAACACGGCATCTTTGGTTTTGTGTCTTTCATTTGGCTGTCAGATTTTGTGAACATTTTTTTTTTTAACATTTAATAATGACATTTAATAAGAAGTTATTAGATATAGTTTAATAAACAATAGAACACTCTGCTAGGAGAACTAAATTAAAATGTTATTCTCATAATGGTGTTATTGGCTATTGTAGTGAACCACAAGGAATGTGCTACATTGAAACCTCAAATCTGGACGGAGAGACCAATCTCAAGATCAGACAGGTGAGGTTTTCCATGCATCATTTCAAATCATACCTGCTGTTTATTGAAGCTTGATACCCAGAGCTGACACCCAGCGATGCAGCCGACAGTTTATACGTGTGAATTTTATTATCCTATTTGCTTTTGTTTAAATACAGTGTGATTTATATTCAGGGTCTGCAGATCACCACAGACATTAAGGACATTGACAGTCTGATGCGTCTGTCTGGACGAATGGAATGTGAGAGTCCCAACAGACACCTGTATGAGTTTGTGGGAAACATTCGCCTGGATGGACACAGGTGAGAGAGTGATAACGCTTGAAAGTGAGATTTAGCTTGGGGTAAAAGGAGATGTTATTAAAACTGGGACATAGATTTGTCAAAAATTGATGAGTGTGAAGTTAATATCAGTAGTGCGGATTAAAGTTTTAAGATTAAAAGTGTGTTCCTGACATTTTTAGGCTGGTGTTTTTATGTACAGAGAGAAGTAAAACTGTAATTACATTGCTTCAATAAAATTTTTATATGCTAAGTTGACTGTAATCATGTTTGTTTCATGCCTAGCACTGTACCACTGGGTCCAGATCAGATCTTGTTGAGAGGAGCTCAGCTCAGGAACACACAGTGGATTCATGGTATTGTGGTCTATACAGGCCATGATACCAAACTCATGCAGGTGAGCTGTCAGTCGAGAAATCCAGCCTTAAAGCTCACTCACATTCAGTCTTCCACAGTAAAATATTGCAAGCAAGATACAGTGCTTAAGGTTTAACATGCTAATTCACTCTTGCCACACATTCAGCCAGACTTTCTTTGCCTGCAAAAGTTTGCTGTTTAGCTATAAATGTGACCGAGCCTTTTAATCAGAGAAACAATAATGTTATCCACCTGTTTCCTGCAGAACTCAACAAGCCCTCCTCTGAAACTGTCCAACGTTGAACGCATCACAAACTTTCAAATTCTAGTGCTGTTCGGCTGCCTGTTGGCCATCTCATTGGTGTGCTCCATTGGCCAGACCATCTGGAAGTACCAGTACGGCAACGCCGCCTGGTACATGGACCTCAACTGTAAGAATCAGACCCCTCTTCTTCCTGTCATGCTAGACCGCTTGCGCGTCTATGTGTGCTTATTCATTTTTTACCGCCTTTGTTAACGTCAGTAATTTTTTGTCTTCCCTCTATGTAAACAAATATGCATTGCTTATGTGAATATTTGTCAGTGAAAAGGGAAAGGAAAGCCTTTCGCTTTTAGATCTAATACACATAGACACATGAATGTATAAATGGTTGAATATCACAAACACTGCTGTACTTTTTTGTTTCGTTCATTTTGTTATCGGCTTCCTTTCTAACATTCTGTTTGGTTTGTGTTTTTTGTTTCTATGTTGTTGTCATTTTCTTAACAGCTCCAGGTAACAACCATTTAAAACCCTTGAGCATCTGTGAATGACCCCTCCTTACTAACCCCTAACTGAAGCTCGGCTTTTGCTAAGCTACCGAAGCTACTTAAAAGGTTTCCTTACTTTGAGAGGGTAATTGCACAGGACCACACGCACCAGAAACCCAATGATAGGTTTTTTCCCCTTCAGCTATATACTGTGTAGACCCCATTAATGCCTGATGTAAAAAATGTGCCTCTCCCTTCCTGTGTTTTGGTGACACGTTAAACACTTCGCAAGCTCCAGTTTCGGCCACACTAGAGCCTTTTCATCTGGGTTTCACAAATGAGGTACAACAATAAGCCCCGGACACACAACCAGATGCAAAGAACGGCTGTACTCCTGGACGGGAGGGGCGAGTTACCCAGAAGGGCCTTTTGAAGCAGGAATTTGATGTTCTCATCTTAACATAGAAGCACAAGAGCCTGGGGGTCAAACCGTGACATTTTCTAAATGCCCCCTCCTTTTCCTCCGCTTCCTCCTCGTTCTGCTATGTTTGTTTTACCGGTGCTGACAGGCAGGGTGGAAAAAGCTCAGCTCTGGAGGAGCTGAAATCTATGCTAATAGACCTAATATTTAGGTTGGTAAAATAAGATGTTAAGAACTACAAAACTGCTTTAAATGTTTTTAATGACCAGTGGTGAAGTATTTCATATGCCTGGAGCATTGCAGGCAATTGCAATGTGAAAAGAAACTTTCTCTAATTTTGCGTATCATCACATAGTACGAAAGGTGAGAAGATCTATTAGATTTGTGCCGGGAGCTGCTTGCAAATTGATTAACGTGCCACCACAACCCTTATTCTTGATTTCAAAAGGAGGGGCTGTTTGTGTCCGAATCGATCCCAGCTTGTTTTATGGCCTGCACTGTCCCTTCTTGGTACAGATTATGGGTTCCTAGAAACATGTCTCAGTTGTCCTCAAATGCAGAGACGCAGATCACAGTAATGGATTCTAGGATTGTTCACATTTATTCACGTGATTCGAAAGAACATACAGTACCATTGATGTTGGGCTCCATGTAAGGGAACAGTGAGGTCATAAAGCAGGTATCCATCATGAAATTGATTATTCTCTAAAGGTGGGAGACTCAGTCCGCTACGTTTTCATTCTCCCTCTGAGTGGAACCATAATGGGAGAGGTGCCATTGATTTGTCATTTACATGGAATTGCTGATCATGTTTACTTTATACAACACTTCCTGTTGTTTGGTGACATGATCGAATCCTTTTGGTTTTGTGATAGTTATTACCAGAAGTATAACGGTGCAGTGTCTGTAGTTTACATTAGGCTCCACCCACAAATTAAAAAATTGATATGAGCAGATTATTCCTTTTGTGTTACACTGGTTTGGAACACATTTCTGAGTATCTGAGCATACCACGCATGAAGCAGATGAGTAATTATGCATCATAAATAATTAATTTGACTTTGAACCCCTGTGATATTTTTTACTCTGTCTTCTGTCCCAGTACGTATCTAAAGCAACTCACGTGGCTTTATGCAGATAGGTCTTTGGAAGACATGAGATACGGTCATTTTTTATGTTTTCATGCCACCTGCAACAACAGTCACCCATGTTGAACTCCTGACTGTGAAAAAACACGTAACAGGTTTTGTGTGGCACAAATGCTGACGGATGTTTTAAAAAAGTGCTGATACCGCAGTGTGCTCCTTAATAAAGTTTCTTGCTGCCCTGATGTTACTAAACCACCAGACAGACAGACAAACAGAAAAGCTTTTAAAATAGTTTTAAGCACTTCATAAAGCTGTTTATTAATCCAAGAATGCACCTTATACAAATGCCTGTTGATTTTGAAAATGTAATTTTTTTCGAACGTTTAGACATTCAGCAGTAAAATCTCAATACATCAAAATAACATAATGTGACCTCTCTCTGTCTGGCTACTTATGATGGGAAATGTGCTTTGGACTGAATCTCCCTCCTTTACGTTGAAACATCCAGACTGATTGTCTTCTTTCCCACCACTAGCCAAATCCTCTTTCTCTGTCCATGATTCTTAAGCAGTTGTCTTTATAACTGCCAAGCCTATTTGATTCTGTGTTTTGATATTGGAAAACACTCCCTCTCCTAACTGCTCCGAAAGAGCATTATTGCATTCTGCGGACCCCCCAGGTAAAGCTTTTAATTCATGCTTAAAGTCAACATGAGACCAAAAACAACCCTATTTACTTTCTTCATACATGTTCCGGGTGTTTTCAATGATCCGTTGGTGCAAGTTAAAAGGAAAAAAAACATAAGAAGTTGTAATAATTGCTTTGCTTCTACAGATTTTCTTCAGCTGAAGGCACATACGGCAGGCGCTGTGTGCTACTTTAATGCTGGTCAACATTAATGTGATAATGGTGTTTGGTAAAAACACACATAACATATAAACAGCTGATTCTTTTAGGCACTTTCAGAACTGGTTACATTCTTGTATAAAAACGCTCGCTTTTCACAGTCCTGTTAATCCCTGCTCTCAGTGTTTCCATTGAGTATCCTGCATCATTTGGACACATTACATCACAAAAGTAAATGGGTTACTAAAAATGTTTCATGTTGACTTTAACTCAACATGTGAACCACATGTCTTGTGTCTGTGGTCTTGTTTTTATTGTTTTTTTTCTCTGTGTGCTTCTGTTTTTGTCAAATTTGATGTTTAAAATGAAAATCATGATCATTCACCCCAGTGCATTGTGGGAAAATGTGTTGCTTGGAATCTTGCACATGTTGCCAAGGCTGCTGCTATGATGTCAAATACCCAGAAGCATAGTAGAAAGTTTCCAAAACTAAGAGGCCCTAATTGGAAGATCCAATGAAAATTCAAAAGTTAAAAAAATGTGTTCTCAGCTGCTAGTGTTTGCACAACGCTCACACAACACTAGTGGAGCATTGTGGAAATGTTGCATATTACATATGATGAACTTGTGGCATTATAGTCCTTTCATCAACCCTACCCCCACCCTCAAGCCACCCCATCCCATCATTCCTTTTACAGCTCAGATGAACTGTGTCACCTTACAACCACTGCCTCTTCTTCTTCCCCTCGCACCTCTGTTTCCAGATGGTGGAGCTGCTAATTTTGGTCTGAACTTCCTCACCTTTATCATTCTCTTCAACAACCTGATTCCCATCAGTCTTCTGGTGACTCTGGAGGTTATAAAGTTTGTCCAGGCTTTCTTCATCAACTGGGTAAGTGTGAAGCTAAGTCTCAGGAACTCTGTCTGCCGTGATGAATCTGCTGTCTTTGAAATGCCGGCTGCCTAAACCTCCAGGGCCACTCCTGGAAAACTTCACAGCCGGAATAAAAGTGGAGCTTTATCAAAATAACCTATTTGAAGATGACTGGATTTGGGGCAGGGAGCTTACAGCACACTTTCAGATGTAGTGGCATTTTTAGATTTCTCAGGAATACCAAGACTTGACTGGAGCTTTAATTCCTCTTGCTTTGATCAACTTAGAATAAAAAGAGCTTTTAAAAGTGGTTTACGGTCAATTTGTACAGACCAAGTAGCAAAATACAGTTATAAGACACAAAAAGTTGTCATTTACTGATGCTGGTGACTTCCTGTATTTTAGGACACTGACATGATGTATGAAGCCACCAACACACCAGCTATGGCCCGTACCTCAAACCTGAATGAAGAGCTGGGACAGGTACTTTCAGTCCTTAGCTTCAGCAATGAAGAAATCTTGATTTATGCAGAATATAAATCTGAAAACACAATGAATTATAATATTAGCCATGAAATTGAAACACAAAAGCAAAATGTTTATTGTACATCTGAATTCCGTTCACAAGGTTGTTTTCACACCTGATTTGATGTCCTGGTCTCAGAGTTCAGTTATTTCTTTTTGCCCCTCAACCAATGGTTCACATTGTATATTATTTGAATCTGTACCATAGTATGTTTGCACCATCAGTGTCAATACCATATTAGCATGGCCGTTTTCTACTGTAGCTGTAATGACTAAAAAAAAACACTATACACACTGTTTTTTTTATTCCTTTTGCTTTTTAATACCACACTTACGTACTACTATGCTCTGATATCAAACAAATCAAATCTGCACAAAAATTATTTAGTCAATTGATTATTGTTGTCTTATTCCTATTACCAGGTGAAGTACATCTTTTCAGATAAGACGGGCACTCTGACCTGCAACGTCATGCAGTTTAAGAAGTGTACCATTGCGGGCGTGGCCTATGGGTAAGGCTCTGCTTAACATAATCACATACGCACACACCTTGCATTGGTTTTGTAATCAGCAAAGTGCACATCTGGCTCTAGCTGTCTCATCCTCAGCTCTCATTAGCGACTGCCTCTGCACAGCCAGAGTGATTCTATAAATAAGAGACGGACACTTTTACACAGAAACATCCTTTATTCATGTCTTTACACGCACAGATAGAAACATTGCTTTCGGATTGACTATTTGTCTAACTCAAGGCATTTTTATGGAGTCTGTTTTTTTGAAAGTAGGCATTTTGAGTTTTGCATTACACACTGTTGTATTTGTAGGCTCAAAAGGCTGTAAATGGGAAGTATTTGTCTGGCTGATTTTTTTGTATGTGCTGTGTGTGGGGGGGTAGTTTAATATATGGTGTACGAGGACACAAATGTTTATAATAATGTGTATAACAATGTAAACATGGTTTATGAGAACACTGCCTGTGTCCTCCAACTAAATTGCTTTATAATCATAATAAATGGTACATTTTTGTTCATTTAAAAAATGTCAAAAGTTTTCTGTGAGGATTTGGTTTGGGGGTTAAAAATTGTAAAAATGCAGAAAGATTTCTGTTAGGGTTACAGTGTGGGTTAGGTTTAGGTTATATTGTTTATGTTCCCATTTTGATAGATAAGGTAACATGTGTTTCTTAACAGCATTTTCAGCATGTGGAAGATAAGAACGGCAATAGTCCTCATGTGTTTTTTCCTTCTCACCAAATAGTCTTTACAGTGGCAGTGATGTGTGTGGCAAGCAGTTTACAAAAGGCCTATTACAGGCAAGGTCACACCGCGGTCACAGCTCTGAGCTTACTGGACATCTAGTTGCCCAAAGATTCCAGATCTTATCATGGGCACGCCAGCCATTACAAAATACAACCAAATGTTCACATTCATGCTTGGTACAATCCATTAACAGAATAAAATGGTAACAGGGTCAAAACTGGATCTAGAGAATCAGAGCACCAGCATTAGCCATGACAGAGCAGCAATAATCCAATTAAGGCAATTCAAACTCTGGTGATATGAAAAGAACTGCTCTCTGATGCTTAAGGGAAGTTGCTGGAAATAATAGCAGTGGAATACACAAAGTGAAATACACAAAGAAATATCAGTGCTTGTGAGACAGCAGAAGAATAATGCTACAGGTTTTTGTTAGCTTAGTTTTTGGGCATAAATGAAGTGCCACACTTTTAACATTGCTGTTGTCATGATAAGCTCGATGTGGATTTTGTGCAGCCTTGGATAGAAAGGTGTATAAAAGAAAAGACTAATCAGAATTTAGTATGTAAATAATACAACCTTGATCTTTGAGGCAGACTGAATTGCACAACTGAGCCAGCATCATTTCTGTCGCCCTGTTGGCGCATGAGATTACCGTTGGTGACATCCAAAACATCTCTTACTTTCTCTGCCGAGGAGACATGTCCCACTGCTTAGAGATTAACAGGTGCTGTGCTGACTGCAACAAATGCTGAGTATCTTCATAGGAGGCTGAAGAACTGAGCTGTATTTCAGAGGAAGTGCTGTCATCTGTCTCATGAATATGGATTTTGTCTTTCATCAGCTTCAAATGAACTTGGTCTTCTTTGATGCTGCATTCCCCCACCCACCCCCCACCACTGTGTGTGTGAGTGGGAAATTTTGTATGGGTTGTGCAAGCTCAAATAATGCGACAAAGCATAGGGTTTATTTAACCTTTTTAAAGTTAAACTTTTATATGAAAAACAACATGTTGTCAAATGTGACTTTTGTATTACTTTCTGTGTTATGGTTAAAGTATGTCCAGTTTTCTGCTAAGGCATATAAAGTGCTGGTATTCATTCTTGGGCCTTAAAGGTATAGTTCACTTCAATTACTATTATCTTATTTCAAATCCTCTTCCTTATTATTTTTCTATAGAATAAAAATGAATTTAGACTGAGGCTTACAAGTGGGTTTGTAACAACAAGAAAGTAAATAAATGATGACAGAATTTTTTTTTCTTGATTAAGCTATCTCTTTAAGAGGAGTTTGATATCCTCATAATAGGATGACCAACCCCCCTGTGTCTTTCTTTCCCATCCACTTGTGTTACCATGCACGGCTGATTAAGTGGAGCAGTAATTAATGCAGAAAATCCCTTTGGGTGAAGATGTTAATTAATTTGATGAGATGTGGCTTGGGTGCTCTCTCATAGAGATCTCATAGAGCTTTTTATATTCATTCCCTAGCCCACAGGACTAAAAAATTAGCCATATAATGTACCAGTACGGTACATTATAAATTCTTTTGTGTTCTTTTGGGATTGAGACTTTTGGCAGATTTGTTGTTTTGAGGCCAGGCAATCTTTTAGATTGTAAATTACAGTGATTCTCTTATTGCCAAATGTTCATTTTTCTCTTAGCTTATTTATGGGTGGGCATCAGGACCTATGCTGGCCCCAATTTGACATCAAATGGTTAAAAACACATTAAAGTGTGTGTGGCCTGGATCTGGCATGGCACATTACCCAATAACAGCATCCTTAGTGTATATGTGCCAGTGACAGTTTAAAGAGTTTGTTTCATTTACATTAAAACATTTTTGGACCAACAAATCTTGATTTTAGGATTGGGTCTTGGTCTGGGTCTAGTCTGGGTTTAAAGGTCTGATCTGGATCTAAATTTCTGGATCTAAATTGCATCAGGTCTGGCCTTGGTTTCTGACCTTTGGTGTCTGGTATTGGTTTGCTTTTTGCTCTAAGGTTGTCTGGTCTTAACTGCCGGTCTGAATCCACAACCTTATCAACCACTTTATTCACAAGACCGCATTACCTTTTTTAAAATTCTATCAGTTGTTCTTTGAAGTATCTGTTGAGTAGTGCAGTACTGTATTGATCCACTCATACAAGTCTTTTATATACATTTTGAAGCTCTGTTTTTCCTCTCTGCCTTGTTCATTTCAAAGCACTGTTGTTCACCAGCAGCCCATAGGGTCTAATATGACTGGCATTTGTTGTTTTAAAAGCATGTTTGTTTTAAAGACTAAATATGTCTGTCTGCAGAAATCTGTTTTGTTTAGATGGTGAAGAGGTAGCCGAGTCTAATACCTGCAGGACTTATGTTGGCCTATATTAGGAAATGCAATGTCCCCCTTCACTAATATACAGGTCTCTCTGTTTCATTGTACTTTCCTACCCTCTGAGGCTCATGGTACAGAGTGAATATGTACATGGCCAATCAACCTACCTTTTGCTTTTGTTTTGCTTTGGTCATCATTGTCTTCTATGATGCCCAGAATGTCTTGTTGTTTTTTATTTCTCCTTAGTGTGTTTGTCTCTGTTTGTGTCAACACTTACAGTATCTTACAGATTCTGTAATCTTCACAAATGTCTGGTCCTTAAACTCTCAATCAATCCAATCCCCCCTATACTTTACAATTAAAAACGCCCTTAATCTGTTGGAATAATCAGGAATAATTTTCTGCTGTCAGAACAGCCGTAGTTACTGTGTCTCTTTCTCTCAGCAGACAGAGACACAGTATATCAACCAGTATAGAGTCTAGTGTACTGCACAGTACTGCACAGTACCAATGCAAATGTTTCTGTAATCCCACTGGCCTGCTTTAGAATAAGTGTAGCCACAAACAAGCTGAGTTAGCTTAGACATCTGAGCTTTTTAATTATCTATAATTATCTTGCCCTATTTCTCACACTTGCATTAGTGTGTCGGATCTGTTACTTGTTTCAAATGTATTTGTGGGATGCTTTTCATGGAGAAGGGGAAGCCGGTTTCATATGCATTAAAAATATTAAGAGGCTACTGATCTAGGAGCGTCTTTACCTTCCACATTCATTTTTAATGGCTGGAAGGTTGTTTACTGTTTCTTGGATCAGCAGCATGTTTAATGCATACGAGTTCATCAACAAGCCATCTTTTCTGAGACTTACTTGCCCATGTTTGCTTAACGCGTTTGCCTCTGAAAGTCCAAAGAAACTCTGAAAGAAAGTCCAGTTGCATATCAAGTTTATTTTGTATTGATACATAAACATGTCTGTTTGAAATTCCATTGTAATTCCCATGTTTGAGGCAGTTTCCCAGTTGTTTCCCAAGTTGCAGCGGCAAACACGCAGAGCAAACATGGTCTTTTCTCCTCTGTTTTGTCTGGTAACTCTTTTCACTTCACCCAACAGTCATGCAGCTGAAAGTGAGGATGGTTGTTTTGCAGACGAGGACTGGTAAGGACCAACACTATTGGATGTTTGTTTTTGCTTCTGTGGTGTGTTTATGATGCCTTGTGGGAAACGTGGTTCAAGCCATTTGCCTGTGATGTGATTGTGGATTTTGGCAGCACAGTGTCATCCAGTCTGGTGTAAAGTCTGATATAAATGTTGAATTTGCTGTGAATTTAAAATGAGCTGTTGTATGATGTTTTTTATGTGTCTTTTGTGGCTAAAACAGCAACAGTTTGTTTTCTTGCTAATTATACTTTCTTCAGGTTTTGGTAAGATTCAGGTTCCAAAAAGGGTTATTTTCATTAGTTAAAAGGCTGATTTAACATACTCTGGTTTTAGGGATCCCGTGTAACCAGGTGTTAAGTTGGTGCACTTGTAAATAAATAGATCTGTGATTAACTCTTTGGCTCATGTGTGAGCAACACTACATGGGTTTGAGCATATGGCCTTTGTGTCAGGAGCCCAGGTCCTGAACCATTAGCACTTTAAGGGGTATGCAGTATGCATACTTCATATTGCAGACTTAATATTGTTTTTAAAAATGCAGCCATAGCCATAGACAGGTCATATATCCTTTTCAGAAAGCTACTACCCAGACAAGTAAAGCCATGAAAAATCATCTGATATCAATAATAAAATCTACTTTGAATAAAATCTACTTTTTTAAGTCTGTCAAGTATATCTTATAAAGCCAAGCAGGGCTTTTAATAAAATCATGTGAAATAGTTGATAAAATAATGGTTGCCTGGAGGTTTGGATTGCTTGATTTGACTAGCGTGTGTGTGTGTGTGTGTGTGTGTGTGTGTGTGTCTCTGACATATGCCTTCTGCCCATCCACCTCTGCTGCTTATTTTGTTTATCACTCTAATAAACACACACACATTTACACAACGCCACATTACCTCCACACCTCCCAGTGGAGCTGTAATAGAATATGCAGCAGTGGCCAATGTGGTATGTCATAGACAGAAATATTGTGTATGTATATATAATGTGTGGAATCCTAATTGCAATATTTATTAGCTTATTATAGTTAAGCACTGCAGTAGATGGCAGGAGAGATATGAATGGGCTAAATCGGGCCATCAAGGTTCGGTAACTACAGAGCTGCATTCTGTTTCCATGGAGATGGTTGCCCCCTTGGGCTTTAGATCACCAATAACAGAGGCTATGTTTAGAAAGAGATTTTAGTGTACTGCATAGTGTGCAGTATACACTCAATAATGCCCAAGATTTTTGCAAACAATATGTGAAGTTCTGCACATTATGTAAGAGAAACGTTTCAAATTGCATTATCTAATTACATGCATCTTAAATTCAGTGGTCCAGTTATATTCTAGGTAATTAAAAAGGTTATTTTATATTTGAATTCCAGTTAGTGTAAAAAAACAATGCTTTTAAATTCTGTGTCGAGAAAGAGATCACACAAAGTCGCTAAGTCTAGACAGAAGCTACGTGAAGCGCATTGCATTGTGGGATGCTGCATTTTGTGCCTTGTGCTCTGTTGTGTACTGGACATTTTTTGCAAGGTTCCAGGTATGCATGCATACAGAAAATCAGCATACTGTGTGAGATACACATACCGCAAACTGCAGAATAGTAATATTATAATGCTATTCTGAAAATAGCCAGCGATATGTTAGACATGCTTTCATGACTACCCAGATTTCTGAAGGCATAAAAAATCAACAGTTTTGATAAGGTATCGGCACAACACATCTGTGCATTACAGTACAGTGTAATTTGTCATGACAGTGTCATTCTGTTTCTATATGAATATCCAGCATATCAGTTGTTCTGTCAGCATGGCAGAAATGATCTGAAGTGTTCATGTTGCATGATACGTAACTTATTGTGTTTCAGCATCTTTTTATTTTCTGCTTATATCACATTCAGACTAATATAATTTTTACCCGATGCATTTTAATGCGTTCCGGGAGCTCTGTGTGTCTGCGAGTGAGAAAAGCAGGTCTGCATGTATCCCTGTTCAAGGTACTGAGAGACAGGAAATTAGATTTTGCCGCCACTGCTTCATAATGTGCTTTTCTTAGTGTGATAGATTTGATTTTCATCCTCCTCTAGCCTGAGATTTTGTCCTTACCTGCACAACATCTTCAGAGTCTGAGAGATAAGAGCTGTCTGCCTTTAAAAACACAATGTATGAGATTGAATCTTATCGACCACCTATAGTGCTATAGTAAAGGGAACAATGCTGTTCTTTACACCCTATAGCACAGTGTAATAAATGTATGTAATCGATTGTTAAAAAGCAAGAGTAAAAATGCTCCAAATTTGGATGATCCAGTTCCCCCTCAAACTCCTTTCCTAGAAGCTGCGGTCTTTAATAGTCCAGTTCTGGTGTCATTGATAAATAAATCGGCCACTTCCAAGGTTGCCATGATGTCACCACTGTAGCCTGAAAAGGTGCTAGTTTAAGTAAGTGTACTACTGGTGTTGGCCTGCTGATATGGGACAATGTTTTAGATAGCATGTGGGTTGGTCCCTAAAACTGTCTTGTTCAGCATACGGCCATAGATATCTCCACAACTGAGCCATCAAACTGGCCACATATCACAGACCTGCTAATCAATGTCCTCCCTAAAAAACACTGTAGTCTGCAAGGTGTAAATTCTGTGCATGTTACTATTAGGGAAAATGTCAATGGGTGGTCACACAGTGTTTGTATCTACGCTGCAATGGCAGTGCTTCATGAATTACAAGCACTTTTTTTTTAATTTGGTGATTTGGGGTTCAAAGGTCAGGTTGTGAAGGAATTAGAATTAGTGTAATGCAAACAAGAGCTTTTCCTGATGTTTAAAATAATAAAACCTTTATAGTCCTTTCTTGTGGTTCTTTTGCTTTATTATTTGACCAATATCAAACAGATTATTTTGTTTTTTAGGAATATTGGATATTAAACTTTCATAAGTCATTTAGTAATAAGAGGACATTTTCTAATAAGTTAATGCTATTTAACAGCAGGATTTAGCTTTAACAGGTAATGAACCATAATTTGGTTATGTGAGTCCCAATCTTTGTTTGTAAATATGTTTTTGGTTGAAGTGTGGCTGGACTCAAACCTGGTTGTCCACACACAAGCACAAGCACCCGGAGTGTTTCCTCTGAGCGTCTCTTAGTGTCTTTTGATGTGAAAGTTTTGTATTACAAAATGTTTAATTTAAAAAAGTGTGTAGGCAGAAATGTAACATTTAAAATTAATTTACAAGGCTTGCAAATATTAAGATTAATAGTTGTTAGTTGCTAGTTGTTGAATAACCATGGTTCAGTTAACACAAAATGTAAATATTTAAGCAACATGATTAACACATTTTAAAAATCCTGAATGCATTTATTCATTAGAGGGTTTGCATATGTATTGACTCAAAATGTAATGTAGTATACTGAATACAAGTGAATGCTGGCCTGCTAAAACCAACATTTTACACTTCATAAATCCAGTCATAAACCCATTTGTCTATTTTGTTTCTTTTGAAAAAAATGTGTGCGTAAGCAAATAAACAATCCAAGTTAATAATTTCTTTAATTAGGCAAAAAGTGTTTCAGTTTCATTCCAAAGAGAAACATTATAAAGGAAAGTTTTTTTATGCTTGTAAATGACAGCATTTTTGTCTCTTTGTCTCTGTATGCAGTCACAGCTCTCAGTCTACAGAGGAAACTGGATTTAATGACCCCAGCTTACTGGAAAACCTCCAAAGCAATCATGTAAGTACTGTAATGACCTCACAGCTGCTCAGTCATGCCCAGCCAGCCAGAAATGTCCACACAGGCCCTGATATCCCCACAGTCACACCCCTGCCTCTGTTTCTGCTCATCACCCGTATGCTGCACACCTGGTCTGTTAATGAAATGCACTCAGAATACATAACACTAACAAAACCACTTCAGTTTCTAGTGCCTTGTGTCGGTGTGTTTGTGTATTAACTGTGTTTGTGTATTAAGTGTTTAACTTACTTTGTAATATTTCCATGAGAAGCACAGGCCCAACAATATCTAAAAAATATTTGATGTTTAATGTAAATCTCAAATTATACAGTGTATGAGGCTAACTATAAAACTTTTTATGTTGTTTATTTACAACATTAAAATATTTTAAAAGATTTTGTGTTCCAAAGCCTGTTTGTTAGGATTTGTGCATTTTAACATAGTTGAAGATAACACAACATTAACGTTGGTCATTTGAGACTTCTTCATTTTGTTGTCTCACAGATTTATGATCATCAGATTTTTGATGTGTTTATTCGAACCTCTCTTTTTTCCTGCATGTACATGTTTTATTAAGTCAGGTACAGTAAGTAATTGTCCTGCTCTATGTGCACATAAATGTCTGGATCGCTCATCCTCATGTGGACATCAATCCCTGGGCCCTGACAGGGGCGACACTGTCACAATCAGTAGAGTTTGTGTGCCTTCATCACTTCCAATCAGTTAGTTTTGAATGCAGGGTCGCCTAGGTGACGGTGTTGAGTACTCCTCACTGCCACCTAAGCTTCTTCTGCTTTTGTTTGTGCCCATTCAAAAGGCTTTTGATCTACTAGAATCTTTTGTTCTCAGGCAGGAGAGCTCATCAAAGAATGACACGAGGACGATGAAACTTAAGAAGACTGTAATCATACTCCACAATGTTTACAGAACAATGCTCACTGAAATCATTAATTAAAAATATGAGCTAATTTACTGGCTAAAATTATTCACCGGTTGTGTTGTTCCAGTTTTACTGGATTTTTCTGAAAACAGGAAATGTGCCATTAAAGTGTTGCTTTTCTGACCATAGTGTCTGTGAAGATCAGAATTAAAGTCTAAGAGATTTTATTTACTCATTTCAGTGAGTCAAAGTGATAACTCTGATTACTTGGAAAAGTAATAGCACACCTGTCCTCCACAAGCTGTACAATTCAAAATGTCAATCATGTTTTATTTAAATAATCTAATTGGATACAGCCATCTCAAGGCATACATGTTTCTCTTAAATGATTGCTTTTTTTTCATGTTTTCACTCCTTTTGCCTCTACAGCCCACTGCTCCTGTCATTATGGAGTTCATGACCATGATGGCTATCTGTCACACAGCTGTTCCTGAACGCACTGATGACAGCATCACCTACCAGGCTGCATCACCAGGTCAGACAGACTGCATTCATCACACCAAAACAACAAACATTTACATTGTGTTCAATTCATGTATCAATAAATGTAGAAAACAAATAGATAATCGGAGCCTCCACACTAATTTTAGCATTCCACACAGCAGGTAAGAGACCTGGACTTTTAAAAAGTGTGTGCTTTTAAACGTTTTCATGGTGAAAATGGAACAGGAAGTGCAGCCATTGGGTGCTTTTCATTTCCTGTTTCTGGGTTAGATGGGTCTAATTTGTTTTTTTAAATTGCAAACATCAGCATTGAGCTTAGACCGAAAGCAGCTTTGCTGATCCGTTCCAGCGCATTTAATCATGTTGCTTCACAACAAAGATAATTTGTTTACGGAAGATATTTACAAAAGCGGAGAAACAGATCAGTTAATTAATGCTGGTTCACTCTCTCAGCTGGTTTGAATTTGACAACCCACTGTTATGCATAATGTATCTGTTTTGCATTTGTCGAAACTTATTTCTGGCTTTGAGACTTACCAAGAGGAGTTACGTGACTCATTTTAATGTTCTGAGAGGGAAAATGTGCATTGCACAGCACAGCTATTATTTGAGATAAGAGGAAAGCTAGACTAGTGGGGAGGGTTTGTGAGATTTGGTAGTCAACTAGACTTTGTTCACACTGCATATAAACACAGTTTGGTTTCTAAATTGGATCATAACGATTTACTGTATCAAGGCCTTTGACTCTGTCGCTTTTTTATTATTTACTACATAGTTAATGTTAAATAGAACAAATAAAGCAAAAAAGCAGATAGTGAGACAAATCTAAGTGTACTATACACTAACTTGACAAAGCTGTAGATGATATTACAAATTCCAGTATTTCCAGTGTCCAGTATTTGCAGTGAACATGTCAACTGCTAGAAATTTAATCTGACCGTTTAAAATCAGACACAGGAGACTGGCATGCCAAAAGGATTTTTGTCCATTCAAAGCCTTAGTCTGCAACTTCAACACTGACCGAATGCTTTCTGGTTCCTCAGATGAAGGCGCTCTGGTGAGGGCAGCACAGAACCTGGGCTTCGTGTTCTCCGGGAGAACTCCAGACAGTGTTATCGTGGAGTCGGTGAGTAGAGACATCATGGGAAGAGATGATGAGTTGCATTGGGAACATGACTCACCCTCAGTCATGCTGCATAATTCACTCACACTTTACACTCTGGAGGACTATTACAGGCAATTTGTATGGTGCAGTCCCACTTCAACAGATCCATTATTTCCTCATTATAATATATGAAACAGAGGAAGCTATTGCAGACCTGCGCTAACTGCATTATATACCCAGTTAATGAATACCAAACATTTCTCCCGTCAGAAATAAATGACCCTTTTCATCATCTGTGCTCACTGTTTCTTTTCTTCCATATTTGAATGTGCTTTTAATTAAACCATTTATTACAAAAATGTTTTGCGAATATGTATTTTTAAAGGTGAAGTCTGTCACCTTTAGTGTTTCTAAACATAATTGCAAAAATAATGATATTTTCAAACCGATTTTCACAGTCTTCCCCTAGTTTGCCATTGGTCAAACAAACAGATAGTCCAGCCTCACATACACAGTTTAGCACAGTTCAGTCAAAATATAATTTCTTTTCCCGTGGCACTATAAATTTACAGTGTTGTAGGCAAATAGTGACATTTACACAGCATTGCAACTCTTTCACTTCTGTAACCTCAAAGCAAGGCTTCTGCATAATCTCCCTTGAATAAAATCAATGGCTTCTGTACTGCATGTTTTAAATAAATGCTTTGAGGACAGACACACTGTAGCATTTTCAGGCTGTGTTTTGCTGTTTTGGATGTTTTCTCTCATCTGCACAAAGTCTCAAAGGATCAACACTAGAGAACCAGTGATGAAGTTGCAGATGCAAGTGTCTTTCTGTCTCGCTCTCTCAGTTGCAAAAACAAGAGTGTGAATTTTTGCAGAACTGGAATGGGTGAGATCCAGCTGCTATGCTTTAGATATCAGCACAGGGCTCATAATAGAAACGTAGTGTGAAGATTAGAGAGAATTTAATTAGTGAGACTGAAAGTGCTGCTGTTCTCAAGGAGCTGGAAGCGAGAAGTCACACTTCGCTGATGTAATTGGTTAATCTGATGGCAGTAGTGGGGAGGGGGGCAAATCTTGCTATAACACAGTCTAATTTGGGTCTTTTAGTGCAAGACATCTCACAACATCATAGTTTTGCTCACTTTTCCAGAAAATGGAATGACCTGCTTGCTTACACTATATAGCATTGTGTCATTTCTGCAGTACTAGCAGAACAGAACAGTTACAACAATACGGACAGCTTTCAAAAAGGTTTCCTGAACAATCATTGTATTGTACATATAGCTGCTGCTGATAGATGGAATAACTTTGAACCCAAAAAGGGTTATTTTTTCCATAATTGACCATTTAAACCATATATTATGCCATATATGCAGATTAAATCATTTATATTACAAGCAACATATAAATCACAAATGCCAGATTTTTCACTACTGCCTGTCGTGTGCTCAAAACAAAATGATGCTTTAGATTTTAAATGGCATGGTCTTTGTTCCTGAGTAAGATGAATGTTTTTTTATTTATCTCTTCCTCTCTCTTTCACTCGCTCTTGAAATTCAGTTCACTTCAAATGGTTTATTGTTATGATAATGTATTACCAAAGCGTTTGCAAGGATTACAGAGGAATAAATAAGCGACTTTATCTCTCTCTCTTACAGCTAGGAAAGGAGGAGAAATACGAATTGCTGCACGTTTTGGAATTCACAAGGTAAATTGTTACAGCACAAGCGGAATTTTCATTTTTCATTGCCATTCATCTTTTTAAAAACTTAATGATAATGTTGCTGTATATATAACACAACACATCCTTCCTCATGGTCATGATGGTGTCATTGATTATGATAGTAATGATGATGGTGCTGTTCTCTGTTTAACCCCTCCCCCCACAACAGCACCAGAAAGAGGATGTCAGTCATCATGCGAACACCATCAGGAAAGATCCGCCTTTATTGCAAAGGAGCTGTGAGTATCTGTCTGTTGCTATGGCAACAGAGAGCCACCAGAAGCTCGCAACCAAAGCTGTAGCTCTCGAGTCCTCTAGCTGCATAGTGAGAATTCAGACAACAACACACACACAGGACTCAAAATAAACTCTTTGCCACACAACATTGGTGGCACAATTGAGATGTTTTGTTTAGTAGACCATGTGTATCTTTTATTTAAAGCACACACTGTGTAAGCAAGATTCAGGTTATCAATCTTGAAATTTTATTTTAATAAGTTTCAGTTGTTAGTGTTATTTTTTAACCCTGGACATACACACACACACAAACACACACACACTGCCTCTGTGCTCCAGTCACATGTCACGTTTTAAACAGATAGTTTACCCAAAAATTAAACATTTTCTATCATTTACTCAACCTTATGTCATTCCAAACCTATATGGCTTTTGAACTTCTGTGGAACACTTTTGAGAAAGAACATTTTGAGAAATTTCTCAGTGGTTTTGTGTCCATACAACAGAATTTAATGTTGTTTAGTTACTAATGTATTTGAAAATATATTATTTTGTTTTCTTTAGAAACAAAAAGGCATACAGGTTTGGAATAACATGAAGTTGAGTAAATGAAGGAAGACTTTCATCTTTAATAAGGCTGTTGCTGTGTTATGTTGATCTGAGTGTATCTGTGAAACATCAGTGTATATGATAGGATGTTTTTCTCCCAGCCAAAACACTCCAGCTGTTGTGTAATACATAAGAACCGGATGAAATGTTGAAATGTTATTCTAAATGAATGTGTTCATGATGGAAAAGGGAATGAATGCAGAATTAGTCAGGCATATGTTATCAATCTGTTTCCACTGTGCTGCGTTTAGGGAGCACGTAGTTTGCAGAGCAGAAGAATAACACCCCATTTTTTTGTTTCAGGACACAGTGATCTATGAGCGATTGGCTGACAGTTCCAAATACAAGGACATCACCCTAAAACACCTGGAACAGTTTGCCACAGAAGGTAAAATACACACAATACAAAGGCCTAGTATCTGCTTTCTGTGTTCCATGTGTCCATAATCAAATGTTAGTCTGTTCACCCACAAACAAATCAAATTACTGCAGGTGTAGATTAAGGGTTGCCAGATCCTCTCACATAAAACCTGTTTAACTCGATCAATGAAGTTGTATGTCAGGGGAGGCTGACTTTAAGTGTGCATGCCTGAATGAACGTGTGCTGCAGTATGTGCAGAGTTTGGGGCTTCAACTTCTATAGCATGTGAATATACCGCCTCCTGGTGGAAGTTAGGAAGTATAGCCGTATTAAAAACTTCAAGCAGTCAATAGCTGTGTGTTTTAAATATTCTGCATGAATAATTCATGCAGAGGGGAGATCATTCACCTAGCTGTGTTAGCATTAATCTGAAAAAAGAAAAAAGGGTTTTCATCTTGGGGAGGATTATAAGAGGATTTTTGAGGAAGACAAAATGTCGCCAATTAGCACATCTAAGAGAAGCTAATGTATTCAGTTTCTGTGTGTGTTTCTGCAGGTTTGCGCACACTGTGTTTCGCTGTGGTGGATATATCAGAATCGTCATACCAACAGTGGCTGGAAATTCACCATCGTGCTTCAACCTCTCTACAAAACAGAGCCCTGAAGATGGAGGAGAGCTATGAGCTTATTGAAAAGGTGAGATGTATCCTGTGTTGTTTTAAATGCAGGAAAACAGAAATATGCTTACAAAGCATGCACTCTTCATTTGCCTTGCACAAAATATGAATTAAAGTAAAATAGGCTGTAACAAGTAGCCCAGAGGATCCCACTTTTTTATTCAAGCCCCCCATTGCCTACAACAATATCTGAAGTCCTTCCCACATTTCTACTCAATATTCTAGAGTTTGGCACAACTAAAAAGATGTATATTTGTTATTAAGACAACCAAACATTAAGAAATGTCTTGATTTTTTTTTAAAATTTTTTTTAATTTTAATTCTTGTTTTGTCACTTTATATAATTTTACGTCATCTTGAGGCCCTCTTGGAAGTTTGTTGAGGCCCTTTAGTGGCCCCAGCCCCCTGGCTGAGAAACACTGGTATAGCCTTCATAAGGCAAGTGCAAAAGAAAACATCAGAAATCTGAGGACCTTGTGCAGGTTTTACAGCAGTCCTGTCTTCTCCATTAGGTTGTTTAGTTTGGCAGGTCCCAGAACACTTCTGTAGACAAACACAACTTTAGTTTGATCAATGTTGGCCGAGTTCTGTGCACATGGCATCAGAAAAGTGTAAACGATTAGGCACAAAGCATGAGAACAGCACAGTGGTGGACCTGTGGAAAGCTGGACTCCAGAAGTGCTGGTCAAACATGGCCGACCGTCATCGTTAATCACCAGCTGAAGAAGCGCTGCCAACTTTGCCAAGCAAATGAACCAAATCAATCATTTCACATAAAAGCCTCTGGTTAGACGGGTGTAATTACAACATTCAACCAGCAGGTGGAAGATGTGGCACTTTGTTTACAAGTTAATGCTTGTTAAATAGGCTTAGTATTTAAAACCCCTTAAGGTATCTAGGTGACATATTTAATGAATGTGATGGTGGATTTGTATAATTTTTTTTATTGCAAGTAAAAGCTTATTTAAATTTCTGTTCTTTGCTGTTATATAAAATTGTAACATAGCTTTTTGGAAGCAGAAACCACCAGAAAAGGATGGCATTTATTTACCAGCGCTTGCTTTGTTCCTAAATGAGATAAATGAGTATTTCTCTCTGTCTGCAGAACCTTCAGCTGCTGGGTGCAACAGCCATTGAAGACAAACTGCAAGATAAAGTCCCAGAAACCATTGAGACCCTCATGAAAGCTGACATTAAGATCTGGATCCTCACTGGGGACAAACAGGAGACCGCCATCAACATAGGTGAGAGTACATAAGTGGATTATTTGAAAACATAAACATGTTTATTGATCTTTATTCATCTGCCTAAATATCTTGTCGAGTTTGTGCATGTTTTTTCTGGGCAATACCTGGCTCTATTAAGTGGGACAGTTTTTTCTTTACAACCTGTACAGCTTAAATATAGTTGGTTGCATAAATTACATTAAATTGATATTATAAATGATAGTTTGACATTATGTGATTTTGTGCAATGCAGACATTGAATTTTGTTCAGCGTTGCTCCTTTCACTTAAATGACCAAATATATACATAATCCACATTCCCTCTCTTCCACCCAAACAAATACGCCCCTTCCTGACTGGCTGTCACACAGGTATGAGGTGTTTGGTTTCTTTCCTCATTTGAAAACTGACACAACGCACGTGCCCTTGATTCGCTCAGCTCTAATCTGTCCCGCGACTACCACCAGCTCTCAAAACAGGCGAGGGTCCCCCTCCCATTTCCCTCTGATGTGGACTCTCCCATTAGCCGGACAGCTGCACGACTACGAATGCGGCTTTCCAAACAAGCCTCACATTAAAAACTACGGTCAGAAAAACAGATCCTAACAGAGCATAGCCTGTGGCCACCTACCAGCACTGATCCTGAATCAGCCCATTGTGCCAACCAGCCAGCTGTGGTGGGTTTAAAAACGTACACGCTCTGAGGAAAGAGATTTTTACAATACACTTTACAATTGACGGAGGTGCTCTGGTATATATAGACACCTATGACTTTGATTTGTATATTTGGGAAATCATTATTTGTAGAAATATGTATGAGGATGACAGATAGAGTGTCTCCTAGCTAACACTGGCTCCCAGAATCCTTTCCAGCATTAAAGGTCTGAGGTGACCACATGGCAGAAAGTGCTGATGTGCTGTGTATTTTGTAGCAGTTGAGGAAACAAAAATCCTGTCATTATTCACTCACCCTCATGTCATTTCAAGCCTGTATGATTTTACTTTGTGGAAAAGAAAACTAAAAATCTACAAAAACAATAGGTACTTTTGGAACTTTTCAGCTATGAGAGGAGTAAATAATGATAGAATCATTATTTTGGAGTAAACTCTTTTTAATTTGACCAAAAAAATAGCTCAATGTTATACAAGGATGTGGAGAAATGGACCTCAGCGCATCTTATGTTTAATGTTTTTTTTTAACTTGAATGCATATGCCAACACCACAGCAAACTAAAAAAAAAATACATTTTCTCCATATCTCTTCCAAAGTCATATGAAAAACTATCAGTGAACTCCTGCCCCATCAGTGAAGTCAAGCTTGGTTTAATCTCGGGTTAGCGGGCACTTAGAGCTGTTTGGCTGCCTCTCACACTGAGTACATGAAACAGCTTCAGTTCTCCCCACACTAGCCTTCTGACTGCCTTATTAATGTTTTAGACCATTAAGCAGGGAGCTGGACAGAGGACAGGCTACTGCTGCTTCTATGAGTTTGTTGCTCCTAGCCACTGGGTGCCACTGTAAAGCCTCAGAGATTACAGCCCAAACAAACAGCATGCGGCCAACGTAAACAACTCAACATGCCTTCCCAAAACCCGAAGCCACTGCCAACAGACTGAAGTAAAAGCCACCCTGCAGCAGCTCAAAGCTAATGCAACCGCTGCGTGTAACCTTGATGCCTCCTTGCCCAAATCACATTTATATGTGTCCATTATGCATCATGCAGGTGTCACAGCGTAAAACCTCTAGGCCCGCCAAAAATGTTTTAGTTCCACCTGGTTGGAAAGAGATGGTGAGGTTAAACCGCCAGTGGTCAGAGTGAGGCAGGGAAAATACATCAAGATTTGGGTCCCGGTCAGAAAAGCAAACCAGGTGGTTTTCCACACCTAGAGGAAACTTGGGTGGACATGCAAATTTGAAATCAGGACAAACAGCTCAACGGTGACAGGAATGAACTGTACAGACACTTTTACACACCGTCATGCTTACAAATACAAACACACACAGTCTTGTTGAATTTCGCTGCAGTTTTGTAACATCACTGTCACCCTTAAAGGTATAAATGTTAAACCTCTTCTTATAGGCATAGATGTTTTTTCTGTTATTTTCATTGGGTGTATGGCTTAAATTTAATATTATGACAGTTTACAATTTAATTAAAATGTCTTTATTTGATGTAAAGTTATACTTTCTGATGTAGGCAAGCGTCACTGTTACTATTGCTAATGCTTAGAGTTAGGGGTTTGTTTAAAGCAATTGATAAACTAAGTAATCCAAAGTAATAAACTTTAGATTGTAACATATTCTGCATGGCTTGGCCTACAGACATAGACAAAACTTTAAATCTTGTGGCTTTTTAAGGAGAGGTGTGATTGTAGTTAAGCATCTGGACTTTTAGGGTTCACTTGTTGGACTATAAAACGGACTGTATAACATTCTCCAACTTACATTAAAGGAGAGGTTGTGATATATCTAGAGGGCAGAATATGATAGTGGGTTCATTTGATTTAAGGTGTTCTACCCCTAACAACCACCAAACAATGCCATAACAATCGGCCAGAACATGGTTTAGGTGATATCACCATGAAAACACAACACGCAGCACATGATTCACTTTTATTGCTGCTGTTGTCCAGTTATTTAAACTCACCCCTATTAAACCTCAGTGTTTCTGTGATTTACTTCTATCCACACACACAAACACACACTGTTCCCCAAGGACACCGCTCTCCAATAGACACATTAGGTGTCGGAAACGCATTAAACAGCAGATGGACTTGTTTTGTCCTTTATATTGTTTAGACACATCCTGATGGATGATGGGATGTGTCATGCTTTATATCAGGCTGAGAGAGCTCACTGTCAGCCTTCCAGTGTTGATCTCATACAAACAGTGAAGAGGCAAGTTAAACCAGTGAGATGCTTGAGTCTTCTGTAAACTTTAATCATAAAATATGCATTTCACTCTGCCAGTTAGCCATGTCATTCATCCGTTACCATGGTTACACACATCACATATCTTGATAAAGTTGATATATTGTTAAAATGTAAAGTTGTGGTGATCCAGTTATAATATTTTTAAATGTTGAGTGAGGCGTGTTTCCCTGCAAACATATCATATGTTTTGGGGCCTTGTGAAAGGTTTAAATGAGTTTTCTTCTTTCCTCTGTTTTTCTGAAGGACACTCCTGCAAACTGCTCACAAAGAACATGGGCCTGCTGGTGATAAACGAGGACACCCTAGATGTAAGTATCAGAATGAAGGTGTTTGTTTATTTAAAAAAGCAGTTAGACGTCACCATTTATAAAACAAGCTGGGTGAGGAAATGAAATGACATGGCAGCTGACAGATCGCTTCAGCCCCACACTACACAAGAGCATGTGACAGAATTCCCAGTGTGCCGCTTTCCAGAGCAGTTACAGATTGTGTTTTCATCCGAAGACTTCACCTTCTGACTCTGTCTTTGTCTCTCTCCCTATATGTGTATGTGTGTCTCTCTCCTCTGAAAGAAAAGAGTGATACAGTGAGATCCAAACATAGAGTAGTGCAAATGCTGAACAGTACTGCAAATGTTTCTATTTTTTTGTGTGTCTAAATTGTCAACATAACAAACTGAGTTAAAGGTTGAATTGAAAAACATCAGTAAATGCTTTTGCTTTTAAAAACAGTATGAGCTCTAACTGGACTCCACAAATCTGTACAAAACCTGATAATCTATGTTATTCCAGGATAATTTAGGAAAATAGCATTTTGTGTGCTTCAGTGAAAGCAGGAAAATCGGATCATCATCAAAGTTAACATTTCGTTAGTGACCTGGAATCATATTTTTATACATTTTATGTCACGTTAAATATTTCAAAATTAAAATCAATGTTTATTTAAAAATTTAAATGAGATTTTAAGTGGTGTCCACGGTATGTGTTGTTCAGATGAGGCTTACAGGGAAGAGGGAATGAGAGATGTTGTTGCTCCATGTGGTGCCGTTTAAGAGACAGGAATGGGTCATGTACTTGGATCAGGGGTTTGGGATTTCTCTTACACACACAATACAGGCCTATAACTCCCTGATGGGAGAATCTATTCTGTTGACTATGCGGTCCGCTTTAAAAGAAGGAAACCATTTGAAAAGCACACGCAGGTCAGGTGGCCCCTGCAGGGAAAGTCTTGTCTGTTGTCTATGTAAGTTAAGGACTCTAGAAACCATTTCATGCTATTCTCACATGCAACAGAACCCAGATCAGGTGGGGCCGCGTCCCGCTGTGAGGGGGGTGGGGTTTAAGTGATGACGGACGGCTCTCAGTCTGTCAAACATCCGTTTAGCATGATAGATGGAGCTAAAGGAAAAAGAAGAGAGGCGCACTCCATAAAGCAGGCTGTTGTTGTTTCCAACGGCATTGCGTATTTTCCCATGCATATGCACATGCTTATATGACACACTAAAAGAAAACAAGGGCAAATTCTCTCCCCGCTGCTCAGCAGTCATGGGATTTGCTGTGCTCTCACATTGCAGGAAAAAACACTGGAACAATATTCCTCCCTTCCTCTTGGTCTCTCTCTCGTCCTTTTGTGTTGAACGGATGAAAATGTATAAGTGAAAATAAGATGGATGAAGAAACCCACTCATCCACCCCAGAGGGGTTGAAATTTTCTCCCGACGTCAAAATGGGGCCAATTATCTCAGTGGAGGGAAATGCAAAGCACTGTGGGAAGGGTCAAAGAACAGTGACTTAATAATCACATTAAATATGCAGCCGACCACAGTCTCTTCTGCTGCTCGTGGATGAAAGAGAGCTATAGTCTGCAGATAAACCAAGAAGGAGAGAATGAAGGGATTGTGTGGAAGGGTACAAAGGAGGAAGGAAATGAGACCCAAAATAGAGATACTCAGCAGTCTTTTAATTTAACTTCGAAGGGTCATGTTCCACATTTTTTGTAGCATTTCCTCCCTGAGGTAATGCTACTTTCTTAGACCAAAACAGTCGTAATTCAGTTTTACATAACCTTTTGCAGGCTGTGTGTGCTTGTTTATTAAATATTTTTATGTATTTATATGTAATATGTAATAATGCTTTCAGTTATATAATTTTAACCATATTTAGGTCAAAATTTTCCCACAAAATCTGCACTGAATCGCAAATAATCGACTAGCTCATAAATATTAAATATAGTCTGATTGACTCGCATTGTGTCTCGGTAGCAGTTTCAAAGCAGTTTCAGTGTGGACAGACAAATGACTTCCGTTGCTGGACAGTTGATTCTGTCAGTCAAAAATATGCTTGTCTGGAAGTATTTATATACACATCCTTAAGCACGTCTGTGCACTTGTAGTCTATCTTTCATTACCTCATTTCATGGCAAATACATATAACCCAACCAAGACCTTTCCTCTCTGTGTTTATAATGTCAGCTCTCACATGCTTGAGTCCAGGAATTTGGGTAAAAGGATTTCCTAAGCTCCTAAATCAGCCTTTATCTACTGGATCTTGGCACTGTGAAGGCACTGATGTAGTGTATATACTAACAGTACATCACCATAAAACGATGCCTCCTGTCCACTTGCAAACTAAACACACTTGAGTCATCATAATTCAGTTTACTAGCACAGCCATAACACATAGGCCTGTTTGGGGCACATTAAGTCAAGTGGAGATGGGAAAATGGCGACAACTTGTAAGCAAATGCAGACACTGATTTATCTGTCCACTTAATTGGCTTCATTAGCAGTCTTTATTGTTGTTTAATCCTACATTGTGTCTATCGTTTTCAAGTGTGATGGTTCTGCTAATATATATACCGTAGCTTGACTGCTAGAGTGTGACTGCTCAACATGCCTGCTAAATGTATACATTTAAAATGTAACTATACACTGTTTGTATAGACACACATACTGTATATACACTGAAGATATACACAAGCATGTGAATGAGGATGGATGCCACATTTTTTGCAGTGCAGCTGCAAGAATTGATCTTTCTCTCCTTCCTTCTCTCTCTGTCTTTTTTAACTTTTTCTCTGTCTTTCTCTCTGAAATCCGAGGCCTCTCCTTTCCCTTTCTGTCTTTCTCTAAACCCATGGCTCCTCTCTCTAAATATTTCCTTTGAGCTTGGATTTCAGAGCCTTGTTATGCCAGCAGAGGGTTGGTTGGTCCCCAAGGTATAATCTCACTCCCTTTAGGCATCTGACCCCCTCAACATACAGTATATATACACTCTCACACACACACACACACACAGTTTTGGCCTGTTTTGGGCAATTTAGTCGTGAGCTCTGCCTCATACTGTACATTAGTGAAGCTTTAATGTATATCAGACAGCAGTGGTAAGATCTTCCTCCATGTGTTCCTACAGCCCATTCTGACTGGAGATGCCTTGATGAATGTTCTTTAAATCCAGCACACACTATGGCCATGAAAAAAACAAACACAAAGATGAATGCATGGCTAACGCATTGCACGTCTCTGTTTCATATATTTAAAGTGCATTTTGAATTACAGTGGCGGTTGTTAAAGCTCAGTGCCCTACAGAGCATTAGAGTTACATTCAAATGTCAATGCTATTAATCAGAGTGTGTTATTCTGATAACTAGCATTATGTTGGCAGTTTAACTAACTTATGTAATGTTGTCTACAAACTGTTGCTCCATCATGTGATCTGCATCACATCACATGTTGTTACATTCCTGTAGCTCAACTGGTAGACCATTGCATTAGCAACGCAAAGGTTGTGGGTTCGATCCCAGGGAATACAAGTACTGATAAAAAAAATGTATACATTGAATTCACTGTAAGTCGCTTTGGATAAAAGTGTCTGCCAAATGAAAAAATGTAAATCACATGCTTTTACTTATGTATAGTATGTTTCTGTCCTTTCTATGATTTTGTAGGATCTTGAGGGCTCATAAGCTGCTTTGGTCAATTCTTCAGACTTCAGACTGCAAAACCTGTTTTATAAGGCCTTATTGTAGTCCTTGGATACAGAAAGGCTTGTTTGTGTTGTGTATCTGCAGTGTCATGGTCTTCATGGCGATGGAATGTAAGGCCAGAAACATGGTGGACAGCTGCAGATGGAGATATGCTAGAGTTTGTTTACACACAGTTCTCATTGATTTCTGTGAAGACTCACTTCTTAGAATCTGAGATTAAATGTGACGCAGGAAAAGTTCACACAAACACATTTAGAGACCTGCTATGCTTGTTATCTTGCATTTACCCTTACATACCTTAGTAGAACCAACAGCTGGTGGGTATGAGGTGTTTCCTCCATTCCTGGGATGTAGACCACATTTATAAGGGTCCAGCCTCCTTCATAACAGCCTCTTACTACAAGGTAGACTTTCTGCTGAAAGTACAGTTTTCACCATAAAAACCAGTATAAAACAACAGTCAGGTCAAGTCAAAGAGCATAATTTTTCTCTGGCCTAGTCAGTGTTGATTAAGATCTTGCAGGTTTTAATCAACACACAGAAATATTCCTGGCTTCCATTTTGAGCCCAAGCAGCTGGGCAGGACATTCCTCCAAAATAACACATAAGCCCAGACGTGCGCTTTCTCAAATTCTGTTCGAAGTCCGGGGGAGAGAGAAAAAGAGAGAGAGAGATCTGCAGTTTTGCTAGTACTAGAGTAAATTCCCATGCCACTATGTTTCCTGGTCACGGCCATTGAAAGGCCTTGTTCTAACAAGCGAACCATCACGCCCAGCCCCAGCGCTGCTCTCTCTGTAATGAAGCGTGCCATATGCGCATTCTCACTTTGATGCCCATGCATTGACAATAAACAGACGTAAATCTTATGTGCAAAAGTGTCTGGTGCTCTGTATGCAAAATTTCATGTTATTCTTGGGCTTGATTACATTGGCATTGAGGAAAAAAGGAGAAATTATACCAGWGCTCATGTGTTCTGTCTCATCAGACGTCTGTGAACATTTTAAGATTTATAGCATTACAAATTCCCGTCATAATAAATTCAGTCTTTTGAATTGCTTTTGTAGGTTTTGTACAGATGGCATTTTTATATACAAAGTGCAAAATAGGGCCTAAAGACAAATGTTCAGTAAGTGGAGGGTTAGGGTGTTATTTAATTTAAATTCCTCAAAATATTTTTTGTTCATTATTTTTTCTTATAATAATTTGGATAGCAGTGAATGCATTCAGCACTACAATTTGTGTAGCAGAATTCCTAACACAAATTAAAATTCAGATGTGTATTGTATGTTTGTATGCAGGGTACCAGGGAGACCCTTAGCCATCACTGTGGCATGCTGGGAGATGCTCTGCACAAAGAGAATGACTTTGCTCTCATCATTGATGGAAAGACACTGAAGTATGCCCTCACCTTCGGAGCCCGACAGTACTTCCTGGACTTGGCCCTTTCATGCAAGGCTGTGATATGCTGCAGGTAAGACCAGAGAACTGCATTTCAAAGTCCTGAAAAATAATAATAATAATAAAAGTTATCTAAAGTGTTATAAGTTATCACAAGCATTATAGTTCTCTAACAATAATTCAGAGCAACTGTATAGTTTAACTGTATCTGATTTATTAATACTTCAGTTTGAAACAACAGGTCAATTTTTTTTTTAGTAAGTTAGTCTAGTAGAGGGGGAAAGGTGAAAAACATACGCTTGGAAAAAATGTATTTAATTTTCTAAATAAATAAATGCAGAGTAAAATTACTGCAATTTTTCACTGTAACTGCATAAAAAGCTTAAATATGTTTCTTGTTGTTAAATTTTTAAAATACACAGGAAGTGTCAAGCTGCATGAATGTTTTCTGTTCCACAGGTGGGTGTTAAAAATGTCTTTTGTGGGTTAATAAGCCCTTCTGGCCTTCAGGGAACTGACGCCATCACTAGTCATTTCTCTGTTCTTAAAAAACATAAAGTGACTGGCGGACTATTACAAGGATCATCGCCATGCTGTTCAAGGAACAAATTACCTTCCTTTTAGGTCACAACCTTCCCAATAAACATAATTATACCAGCTCTCAAAGCAGCAATTTACTAATGAGTGTTATTTTTTATAATCGTAGACTGTATTCAGAATGTCAGTCAGGTATGGATGGAGTCAAAGTGTGTATGTGTGCGCGCACAGACTATAATGAAACGGGCCACAAAACACTACACAGAAAAGAGAAAAACATGAGTAACCAATTGAGCGTGACAAGGAACTGCCAAAAATCAGTGTCAATTTCCAGATCCAACACACGCCACAGGTGCCATAGCCATTATGCAAAGCTTGATGTAATCTATCTGGTCTGTTTACACTCACCGCGCACACATGTATGGCTGCACTTACATCCTGAAGAGAACAGATTTCTCCTGTAGAGGAATTAACATTAAATTGACTCTAGAGGTCTCCTCCCATATCGGGGCAATCTCCTGTTCACTGGAGAGCCTTACATCACTCTGCGTTCATTGCTTACAGAACGACCTGCGAGCGCTTAGTCCGGGGTTACGCCTCAGAGGAGCTTTCCTAGCTTAAAGCGAGACTTAATTTCATTTGCTGACACAGATGATTCAGTGCTGTAATGTGCAGCAGCCCTTTGGTATGTGTAGCTTTACTTTAGATCAACTGCTGGGGCATGGTGCTAGCAACGCCAAGGTCATGAGTTCGATTGCTGGGGAATGCACATACTGATTAAAAGTAAAGCTTGAATGTACTGTAAATCGCTTTGGATAAAAGCTTCTGCCAATTGCATGTTTTGCAGAACTTCAAAGCCTCACAGATTGCTGCTAGAGCTGTACCATCATAAAGATGTTTATTATTTAAAGCATAAATAATAAGGCCGGAGGTTTTGTTTACTGCTTTAGTTGGCTTTAGT
>JAZGTK010001156.1:0-44062 GCA_036877625.1 Ambastaia sidthimunki | reverse complement strand
TTAAATGGACTTATGGCAGCATTAATTTAAACATGTATTTAACTCTTTCTCTGTTTTTCTCTCACTCTTTTAAAACAGCCTCACACTCTGTTAAGTCTGGTCAGCATTCACCTCTCACAAGGAAACTTGACCGGTGCTCTAACTGTGTTCCGTCAAGCCCTGACTATCACAGTTCGCTGCCCTCAATGTCGTGCCAGCCTGCCCTTAATGCGCTGCCTCCAGTTTTACCCCTTCCTTTACAATCTCCAGCATCAGAGCTGCCCGTGTAAGTAGCCACTTTTGTAAACCTCTTAACACCAAACAGAACAGAGAGTGTTCTCTTCGGACAGCTACCCCACTTTACTTCCCTCCATTTCTCGCTCCTTTTCTCTCCCTTGTGTAGCATCCGCAGTGACAAAGTGCTCTGTGCTCTTTTTATAGCCCCAGCACTGTAACCTTTGAGCCAATTTTAGAGTGTATCGTTGCATCTTCTATTCTGGGTTTGCTCCTTTCCCTGTTCCCTCCCCTCTGCTCCCCTTTTCTTCTCTCCTCAGCACCCAGGGCTGCTCCCCTTCTCTAGCACAGCTCTCTCTCCCCTGACACTCTTCTGAGCGAGAGAGACTTTGAAATAGCAAAATCGTGTCCTCAATAATTCAGGGCACTGAAAATAGCACAGGCTTTATTTAGATGCCACTGCGCTTTGCAGACAAAGAATGAACTCATTGTCCTCTTCTCATTTGGGGGAACTCTTGAGTTATTGATTTAAGGATTATCTTGGCGACCACCTTTCCAACTACCACACTCTCATTTACAACAACCCAAATAATGTGTGTGTTTAAGTGACCTTTGGCACTTGTCTTTTGTGACTGGCATTTTCTGTTTAACTTGTGAAAGCAAATTATTTTTATGTAGTTTATTAATTTTAAAGAGTGTAAGTTAGACAACATGTAAGCTGAAGTGTGTGTGTGTGTGTGTGTGTGTGTGTGTGTAGCTGGCTCTGTCTGTGAGGCAGAGGAAGACTCAGAGCTGGAAGACTGGGACTCAGGCAGCAGTGGCAGGCAGGAGGCCTGGGACACTGGTGCCATGCCTGTGTCTGCTTTAGAAGATTCACTCCTCTTTGAAAGTAAGATTATTAATGTGGCTGAGTGGTGCTTCTTTCTCAGTGTATCAGATCTGTCTCTACGTGCAATTGTTGTCAGATTGCTGTGTTGTACTGTGGAATGTGACCTTTTAAGGGTTTATACTTGATTTTACATTCTCAGTGTGTAATAATTTCATCTCTGATTTTTAACATTTTCCTTTTGACTCATTTTCAGATTAGCCAAATATTCTTGCATTTTTACATTTTTCATTAAAAAATTTACATAGCAGGCAGTGTATGTTGTATGCTGTAAACTAGAACTGTTGTTCTAAACACAGAATAAATTCTGTTAACTGCATTTATTGATTCCTCTTTGCCTTTCCACTCGTTTTCTCAGTGTTACTCTTTTTCTCTGTTTTATTGTCTTCTGCAGAAGTGGTCGTAGACAGCAATGGCTCAGAGGAGGCAGGTGGGCAGGAAAGGGGCAGAGAGCAAAAAAAAGAGGGAGTGGAGGTAGAGGAACAAGACTGGAGGCTGAGGGAGGAGCTGATAGGAGCGTTTGAGGGGGCTCTGGATATGAATGGAAAGACTGGGGACCTGCGGGGCATTCGCGTGCTAAAAAATGACAGGGTCATGGGGGCGAGAGGAGGAGGACCCTGCTTTGGCAACTGTGAGGATGATGAGGGAGCTGAATGGGTACATCTGTTCTTCTACAATGATTGCTAACATTTCAAAAAAGTTATTTTGCTGTAGGAACAATGTTGGCATTTTAGTCATTTAAGCCGATTTCACTGTTTTCTTCATTCTCAGATCACGTTTCAGGTAAAACGGGTGAAAAAGCCCAAAACTGATACTTCGGAAGGCTGGGTGGGAGAAGGAGACGTTCTTCAAGGTGAACCATCATCGACCAACTCCATCCTGGAGATCAGTGGGCCCACCATCCCCTTACCTGGACCCTCAGGTACTTTGAATGAACTGCTCTGCTATAGCACAGCACAGACTTTGCCTTTTACTTCAGAAATGGGTTCAAACTAGTTTTGCATTTATAGAGAGACGGAAGGACTACAGCAGTCTGGGTTGGCCAGGTCCAGAGGAATGTCAACGCACCCGTCGTGTAGACCTCACTACTGTGGCTAGTACCTGGCTCGCTGTGTCTGCCAAGAACATAGAGTAGGATAACAGTCTTAGGATCATCCTGGTCCTTTAAAACAGTTGGGATACTGTGTTAACTGTGTTAATATTGCTTATCTGTTTATCTTTCTTATCCTCTTCTCATATGATTTACTTACAGCATCACAGAACATATAGACTTTGCCACTCCACTTCAGGAACCTGCGGTGGAGCCCCTGTGTAATGCCAACCTCCCTGCCAGTATGCATACACTGGACCACCTGAGTGGGGTGGCCAACCGAGGAGGCATTCACTATACTGGAGAAAGCCAACTCAGAGAGGTGCTTTTTTCTGTTTTTATAACAATCACCGTCTCTCAAGATCCTTACATTTGTGAATCTTACTGTTCTCCTGTAGTTTATCTCTCATTCTTCTCTCATAGGTGTTGCAGAATCTGGGCAAAGATAAATTTCCCTCACAGTCTTTTGAGCAAGTGGGAACACGCATTGCTAAAGTGTTGGAAAAGGTATGGCTTTTTGTGTTAATGCATATATATGTATTGTATATCTCTTTGATATATTTATCATGTTTTTACATGAATCGATTTGGATGCTTTTCAATCAATTCATTAGAATCAGACCTCCTGGGTTCTGTCCAGCATGGCAGCATTGTACTGGAGGGTCAAAGGTCAAGGAAAGAGAGCCATTGACTGTCTCCGTCAGGCTCTGAACTATGCCCCTCACCATATGAAGGTTCTGCTTTTACTGCGTATTTAACTATAAATGTAGCTGTAAAAATTCCTCATTGGTTGGCTTGCCAGCTTTACAGCATAAAGTAAATGTTTCTGATCTGTTAGGATGTGCCCCTCATCAGCCTCGCCAACATCTTCCAGAATGCAAGGCTATGGGAGGATGCCCTCACTGTGGCACGCATGGCAGTGGAAATTGCTCCTCAGTTTGTGGTTAACCATTTTACTCTGGCAAATGTTTATATAGCTATGGTCAGTGCTTTTTGAGACTCTTGTTTAAATGTGAAGGATTTAAGTGACATTAGCTGACGCCAGTGTTTAATATGTATATATCTTTCTAATAGGAGGAGTTTGAGAAAGCCATGCATTGGTATGAGTCAACTCTAAAACTCCAGCCAGAGTTTGGACCAGCCAAAGACCGTCTGCGCACCATCCAGTGTTACCTCCTCTCCAAGAGGGATAGGCGAGCTCCCTGACAACACAACGCACACACACGACACATGAACATGCTTCTTAATCTTAACTGTTAATGAGGAACACTGTGTTTGTCTATTTGTTGTCTTAATTTCATCAATATAAATCATATCATTAATGTCTATAAGGTTGGGTTTCACTTAAAAAACAGTTACTATTTCTCCAATCATTAAGAAAATTTAATGACATTTTATGGCTTAAGGGTTGTTTGTATATTTACTATCAAACATTTTAATAGTCCTTTAAAGCAATTAAGGGATATTTTCAAAAAGGGTTCAAATTCTGCACGAGATTTTAGTGTGCCTGACATTGAATGTGCCAGACTGTTTCTGAATGCTAATGTCTTTCGTTTTTTTACAGTAATACAATTTTTTTTTTTCATTTGGCCCACCATATGCTTATCCCTTTCTCACTCAGCAATAGCTGCTACAGTGTCTTAGGTTAAATTGTTCAGTATACAAACTGTTAAAATAATCACTAAAACCCATTTCTTTACATTCTCACTCTTATCCGCACGTTTTGGTATCAATTAGGCTCTCTAATGCTCTGATGTTTTACTTGGATCTGCCATCAAAGCAGGTTGAAGCTTAGTGACCTTCCTCCTGTTGCTTCAAATTAGCTAAAAATAACCATTACTGCAAAGGAGGGAAATTTCCCCTGGTGGTGTATTATACAGCTTTCAAGTTTGGTTTACGTAACATGGAATAAGTTTGTAGGCCGAGCCATTTCGATTGGACTAAAGATCAACAGCAGAAATGCAGTTTGAATTGTTTTATTTAGTGCCAGTTAACCCCCCCTCCTCCACACCGGACCTCTGCTAAGTAGTTAATGCATAATGTTGCTTAAAGTGATGTTTATGCACAAGTTAGAATATACATTGTTACGTTTGCCTTTTTTTCACAGCTAAGCTGTTGATTTGAGATATCAGTTTCTATGACCTAATCTGTGTTGTTCTATATATAATATCTAGAAAGTCACGATAATCATTTTTTGATGTCCATAGTCTATAAACCAACATACAAGTTCCTCCAAAATTAAAGTGGACATGAGGTGATGAAAGCTGTGTTATTGATTTTTTTTATCACACTTTAAGTTTTTTATTACGCATACAGTTTTGCTAAATGTTTTCTAGTACCCTGAAAGAGTTTACCCTGCAAGTTTACCCCATGAGTCACATCAAGAAATGTTTGATTAAAATAAGCCACTTTAACTTTTAAAAATGCTATGATAAGATGTAAATATATATGATATTTTGCAGTTCAGGAATGTTTGACAAAATCAATCGTCAACAGGCTTTTCAATGCGTTTTCGTTTCGCTTTTTTTGTCGGTTACTAAACTGATTTTTTGCCATGTTGAGTTTGACCACAAGATGGCTGTAAAGCCTCAACATGTTGTAAGAGTCATACCGGCATACACGGGGTAGATTTAGAGAATTAATACGAGGTGTAATGTACCATTATAATAATATAAATAATAAGATATTTTATGTGACAATAAATTGCAGTCAAGTGTAAATTTAAGTATTGTACAATATAGACTCGTTTAAGCTTGGCATATTACAGAGACTACTTTGTAGTGAGACCTGTCATGAAACTAAAACAAAGACTCATTTTGTTTTACTGGTTAGGTACCTACCCATTATTATGCTGAAAGTCTTTAAAAATGTACCTCTCAATAGATTTTACTTGATTCTACAGTAGTAACACCTAGTCTAGTTCAGTGCCATACTTTAGGACAGCCCCCACCACCACACGCCCAATCAAACCCTTCTTACCCACAGCCCCGCCCCCTCTCTTTGTCAGCTAAATTAATTTGATACTATTTTTGAATTTCTGCGTTTCCCAGGGAAACCTAATGACGCAATGACGTCAATGCGGGTCAATAGCACAGTGATAGGCTGGTGGCAGGGAAAGCTGCGCTCTCCACCAGCAAAAATGACACTGCTGTATCTAAGAAGCCTGGTGCATATGGCGTGTATTGTGTGTATAAAATAAAGTGCATATAAAATAAAAATTGATATTTAAATACGCATGCAAGGAAAAAACAAATGTTTTAAATGTTACTAGTTTACATTAAGTCACTAGTTTACAGTTTAAAGTTTAAACGTTAATTTAGTGTAAAACCATTAATAATAGATTTGGAATAGATTTTCTTTTAATCAGCAAAACTTTGATTTGAGTTTGAAGATCCTTCTCTCTCTGCAGAACATCTTGTCCACGTACCAGTCTCTGAAAAAAACAAGTTTGTGGGATGGCACCCTTCCATTAACTTCTACGCATAGTAATCATATTCAGCCCCCTCCAACCCTAAAACATATTGGGACGCCGATACTTTCTCCAGGCATTTCTTTTCATTCAAAAAAAAGCGAAGGAGCTCATTCACGCAGATAGCACTATATGGTCCAAATGCATACGCTTGTCTGTGTACTCCGTCTGTTCCCCATAGAACAACATAGCTGTTCACCTGCGACTTCTTTGAGGTGAGTGCTTTTTATGTTTCTCTGCTTTGGTTCTCAACTTTAACAGGCTTTATAGACTTTTGCTCTGTTATAAACTGTTTAGGATGGAACAGGGTAAATAACTCAAAGACTTTGATTGCTTGTGCTTTAATAATGCCAGAGGAGGCTACGCAGCGAACGAAACTAGGTTGAAAGGTAGTGCTGTCTTTTGGATGAGTGCACGATTAAGTAGCGCAAAAGTCGCTTGGGTTCAAATGTTTGCGTTTTATTTTTTGGTGGTGTTTGCGGATTTATCTGGATATATTCAGCACTTACGTATTTGTGATACTTGGCTACATTTAATGGTGTAAGATTAAGCGTCCTTCGATATCGCAGCACTAGAAACTTTGAATACACGACTGCGATGTTCTCAAAGCTGCTGTTCCCATAGTTGCCGAGTGGTCACGATTCGCGCTGTTGTAACGTTTACAAATTGCAACGATATCTCAATACAAAGCTGCCGTGCTCTGAGGTTTCAAAAGACGAATTAAACAAGATAACCTATGAAGTCAATCGTCTTTCCGACGCTTTAAAAGTATAACTAGTAGATGAGAAATATCCGAACCATTGTCTAGACTGTAGCAAAAATTGTACGTGCGCAAACTTGCGATGTCTTTGAAGACTTTATGGACTATCTTCTAGAAATGAAGTAACAGTGGGTCAGCACCATGGACAGCGACATTAAAAGCAAACGATTTATACATTTCGTTTGCTTCGTTGTATGCTTATCATTTCGTAAGGTTTTTTGTAACGTTTACGTAAACTTTGGACCGTTGCTATAGGGTTTTAAAGTAGAGCAGGCCGCAAAACTACAACTCCAGCTTTAATTCCTTTGTGTTCTGGTATAACAAAACAGCATACATTTTTAGGACTCGTATAACTTGTTGTTGAATGAATGCAAGGAAAACTACATGATAAATAACTCTAAACATTTTAAATAACATTTTTAATACTTGCAAATAATTGTGATCAGACAGGTTATTTTTTGTGTTTTCTTCTATTTCCAAGAAACTGCGTATAACCAATGTGTTTAATCTGCTCTCGCTTTTACATTGGAATGGTATTGGGATGTATGAATCGTTGGGGCGTTTAAATGGTTTTCTGTGCGTGGTTCTCCTATGAATAATGTTTAGAGTTCTCCTAATGTTTAAATGTTTTGACACGAGCATTCATGTTTTATCACATATCGCAAAAGAGCCACCAAACGCAGCAGTGATATATTTCATTAGGGCATCGACAAAAGGAATAGAATATGAACGTGACGTCAATGCCTAGTAACTGACGTAGCTTTGAAAAAAGGAAGGGAAAAAATAATTTAATTTATTTTTAACAAAATTACACGAGTTTGTGTATGTGTGTTTAAGTTATTGGGAAATACAAGTGGCTCCGATCAGCTAAGCTCAGTAGTCTATCACAAAATAGGATGAAATAAATCCACGCCTATCGGTTCGAATAAACGTAGAAATATTTGTAAGACTGCACGATTAATCTTTTTTTTAAGGCATGCCATGTCTCCATCCTCGAGCGTCACGATCCTTTATGCAAACCGCGTTAGAGGGTGAATGTGAACGCGCATGTCACTGCGATCACGTACAATTCCTCTGAGCAGCATTTGTGAGTGCCTTTTTTTTCTCCAAGTGCTCTAAAAATAGTAACAGCTTGATCCAGAAATAGACAGGGGTATCACCCTCGTATCCAGCCTTCGTTCTTAGGCATAACAACACAACAGGACGGCACGATATGTACTCTCATTGTGTCCTTGAAATATTTCTATGTGTTATTACATCCATCGTTTCGTTTAGTACCGATACAGGTATTTCTCCTATCTAGAGCTCCCTCCACCGGCGAGGGTCCGCAGAACCTGTCGCTCTCTTCGTGACCTCGGCTGCATGTTCTGATTTTTTTTGGTAAACAATTCGGTTTTGTCACTTAATTTATACGTTTAGTTATGAATCACCCTGCCCGAAATTAGTGAATGAAGATGGGAAGAGCACATTGACTTCGGCGCTATTGAGCATTGTCCCTAATTTTCTCGGAAACTCCCAAATATGAAAACAAATATGTTTGAAAATTATGAAATAATGAAAATTACATGTACAGACATTGTGTTATTGAAATAATTTCAGTGTCTGATATAGCCTGAAGCAGTATAATTTGATGGCGCTGTTCACCTTAAATGGTGCTGATTCGTGGACGCTGCTAGGGTAGAAACCAAAGATGTAGTCAATACTTAAATGCATAAAACTGACTAGTAAAGCTGATTCATGTTAGGCTCGTTGATCATCGCAGTACCAATTAAACAAATTGCCCTTCCATGACCCTCCGTCATGTGGATAATGTAATTGTCTATGGAAGTGCATTTCCAGTCTTTATACAGCGTACTCCTTACACAACGACTGCTTTTAAGCATCTGACCATTTTCTCAGTAATTCAGTAAACCACACATGTTTCAAAAATCATCCCCTGCACGAATATCGCAAGATTATACTGGTAACGTACGTAACCCTTTCACAAGAACTTATGAAAAACCAAGGCACCTCAAGATCACGCCAATGGCGACCTCTGTGATATATTTTGCCTTTAATTATATGTGTACCAACTGCATGTAAACAGTTGGTTTGTTTATCAATCTAAATGCGTGGTCTTTGTAAAACCGCACGTAGCTGTAACATTTTGGCCATGGATATGGTTTTATGCCCGTTGATTTTAAAACACCAACCAATTCCTCACATTTGCCAAACATATGAAGTGGGTAAAAGGCTATGCTCCTTGGTAATTCATTTTTGGCGTGCGGTTTCATCGGAAACAGCACAGATTGGCGAGTCGTGACTGCTAAAGTGAGTAATGCGCGTCGGCTGCGTCAGTAGGGGCAAAGCGCTGGGTGCCGGAGACAGATGGAGGGAATCGTGACTGACTGGAGACTTCCACAAATGAAACCACAACCTCATCATGTCACCATGAGAGAGCTATCTGTGAAGATAAGACTTCAATGTTAGGGTCTCGCTGTTCTCCCCCTGTCACTCTTTGTCCTGACCTTGGAATCCAGTGGCAATTTTACACAACCAGAGAAAGGCGACTAGTGCAGGGCTCTCTTAGAGTGTGTCTGTGTGCGTGCTAAACATAAAGAGCGAGCAAGAAGGCGATGTTTTTGTGTGTAGGCTTGTGTGCTGCTTTGGGGATGGGGTTGTCTTATGGTTGTGTTTGTGTGTCCGCGCGCGTGGGGTATCCAAATATAGCCAGACCCAGAGAACGATGTTCATTATTTTATGAGACAAGGAGGTGACTACAAAGCTTTAGTTTGGGCGACTACACGCTTTGTGCAAGGTTGTATACACAGACTACAGAAGAATCTTGGGGAACTTGTTTTGGTAAGTGTCCATCTGGATAATTTTGCAATTCATTGGCTTTGGTGCTGATTGTTTGAGATGCATTTTATATTTCATTGGCTTATTACCGTGTTTATTTTTGTTTGATACCCAATAAACAACCAAAATTCGTCTGATTTCACTTCCATTGTAAAAACAATATCATATGGACTGCAGGTTGACATTAATAGATGAAAATAACATGCGTTGCAAAACCAACAATGAAGCACATTTATGAAGAAAAAACATTCCGTACACCGGTGGAGAATTAGTTTTCTATATTTTTCCTTTTTTCAAAAAGGGGGGTCCCTGTGTAAGAAGAGCACTGATTGGTCGAATGACGATTTTTTGTATGCTCCAATGAAATCCTTCACTGGTCTCTATTTACTGTGAGCTGGAGCGCAGTAATTCCCCTCCTTCAACAGATCTATCAACTGACAGGAGTAGATCAGCTTTTTATTTAACCACATCACGAACAGGAGAATATGTACAGTATGACCATAAGAACAACATCAGAACACGGATAAAACGATGGCGCTGAGCCTCGGATGGGAAGGGAGTCGTACACTAGAGCGGATCCTGGCGTTTCTCCGTGAATATTTAGAACTGGAGTCTACTGCAAACGGTCTAGCCACTGGCTACAACAACACGGACTGTCAATAAATATGGACACAACCTGCAACTCAGATGCCACATTTAAAGCGTACGGAAAACGGACTGTCAAAAGTCTTTCACGAATCTTTTTGCGGTCTGGGCTTGCTGTTCATAACTATCAATGGGAAGCCCTTACCCCAAAAAGCATTTGCGGAGGGCACACACGGCGAATAATACAAGAATGCTCTCTTACTTATGCTCCTCTTGGACTATCGTCTTACTCATTGTTAGAATGGCACGTTGCAATTCTAATGACTTATTATGTTTATCATTTCTACGGGAAAATCTGCTCTGCCTTTTTTTAAGCCTGGCACACCCTTACTGTACCTAGTGGCTCCAGCCGCGCCTTATCAATTTAACATTTGCTTTAATTCTGGATTTTAAGAGTAACGTTTGGGTGCAGCATGGTTACAACTAATATAGATTATGCGTTTTACAGTTTTACCATGTGAATAAACAAGTGAATTAAAGGACAAATGTAATAAAAAATAATATTACATCTGGCTCGTGACATCTTATTTGGAGTTTGCAGAGACGCCGCTGACGCGCGCGCAGGTGCTGTTGCATGCGTCTCGTGGAACGTCAAATCTGTTCAAAGAGTTAAAATATTAGCATGCAGTTTCTAAGCACGACTCGTGGCACATTAACGTGTTCAAATGTAAACAGAGTCAACATGGAATTTTTAGGAGCCAGACTGACCCCGGACTGACACCTTCTTTTATTAATTTAAAACTTGGGGAGTGCTCATTTCAAAACATTTTAAAATGTTTGCTTGATGTTACTAGTGTCACGTGAACTTACCTGTGGTCAGCAATATACAAACATATAGCCAGTCATGTACCTTAAACAAAGTATGTGGCTATAGTCTAACATAATATAAACAGATAAATAGCACATAATGTAATGTAAACTAATCAGAGGTTTCACAGTGAAGGGGTCCTACATAAAAATAATTGTCTCCAACTTCTCAATCTCAGACATTGCATCTGTATCCAGACTTCAACAGACAGTGTACACAAACTGTTCTGTAACATCTAAGAAAAATATAATTTTGATCATGACATGGTGTGATTCTTATGGTCATATGTATAACATGTCTAATAATATAATAGGCTATGTTAAAGAGCTCTAGTTACGACGCAAAACAACACAGGTGCAGCAGTGGTGTAAGCAAGTTAATGCATTACCAAAACAACAATCACAACCATAATTTTAACTGTAAACTCATAAAGTTAGGTACAATGTTTTATACAATTTGCATGCTACAGCTCTGGGACAGAGACATGCTAGTTTTTAAGTTTATGCTGCTACGTGTTCTCCAGCAGTTTGCTTTGAGAGCTGCGATTATGCAGTTTGCAAATAGTGGTAATTTTGTTTGTAAAACCAATTGTTTCATTGGTAAAACAAGCTGAGTAATTCCTAACCTTATCATTTAAACAGTGATAACACGTTTAGAGAAGTATCTAAGATAATGCTACTCTATAATTTAGTTTTACAGTTACAGTAATTGTTTAATATGCTATTTTACTGCATGTGCAACATTATGTGGTTTAATTAAAAGAGAATATTGTATATATACAAAATCACGACTCACATGTGTAAGCACGTGTAGATCCTGACAAACCGTTCCTAAATTTTATATTTTCTCTAATTGTCATAGTCATGAGAAATAACGTCAGAGTTTAAATAAAACTAATGTGTAACATCAATGCATGTTGATTTGTGTACAGGTTATTCCAGCCCAGGGTCTGAGCTAATACAGAGCAGAAAGAAGCAGGCAGAGAAAGAGAGAGGGACGGGAATCCGAGACAACAGATTAGGAGGGTCCATGCCTAAATAACTGATGCTAGGCATGTAAATAATGACAATTGTGTGTGTTTTCTGAAATGCTTGTTATCATCTCATTCATGTTTTAGTTACTGAATGCCTGCTGTGCTCACAGTTGTTTTTACTTTTTTCTTTTATTTTGCTTTAGATTGTCTCCTGATGTACTAACTGCATATTTAGTCGTATTTTTCAGATATATTGATCTGTAAGCTTTTGGAATTGGTCAATTGATTTATGTTTTAACAAAAATATGATGTTAAGTTAAGAATCCCTTCCTCTGCGTTTATTAGTGAAACTCTCACATGATGACTCTGAATCGTGTGTACAAACAGTGGTTTATTATTTTTGTGAAATAAGAAATAAACATTTACAACGACAAGTGATGTTTTTATTCTCATTTATTTTGCAATTTTTTAAAGTTATTGGTAAAACGTACTGTTGTTCTGAACACACCAGCATTAGGTCCAAAGCGCAGACGAAGTGTCAGGTTGTGAAAATCCAGCCCAGTCAGTCTTATTTCTCCTAACAGTGAATTACTAGAAATGGTCAATGATTTCAGATACTTTTAAGAAAATGTGATTTTATTGTGAAAAAAGTTGCAGTTTTCTACATATCATGGCTTGATATCTTGATAGATCTATGCTATAAAATCTGCAAAGAGAATTATTAATCATACACGAAACAAAGCAATACATATAAAAATAAAATGAATATACAGGAAGCCATAATGCAGCATTTGCACACGTACTGTATTTTACACCTCATTATAAAAATATACACATTGTACTGTGAAGAATTGGTCAAAGGTTGTAATTTGATGTTGTTGTCACATAAATATACCAAATGCTTTTGTTGGCTGAATGTTGCCTTCATTCTATGCTTTATTTATTTCTACGTACTTTTTAAAAGGCACATGGATACAAATGTTTCAAATGAATTTGACTCTTTGTTACACATATTTTCATAAGTACAATATTTAATTGTATGTATTAATTTTCTTTTCAGCTGTTATTGCATATTTTATTTTTACTTATGCATGACATAACAATTTTCTTGAACTTAAAGATTGTAACAGTATTCATACACAAATCTTATATAAGCACCTTTATATAAGCTCCTCTGACATTTTACATTTGTTTAACACATGCAGTTTTATTACTCAGAGAATGTTATTGAATATTGAGAGTGTTTAGTAATGACATCAGACTTTGTTTTTGTTTATTTCTCCAGTCAAACCATATTCTCTTCTTCTTCTGTGTTTAACAGAGCACGTACAGGAGAGGTACAAACTTTTTCTACTTTTTTGACATAATAGTTATCCAAACGAAGGATAATTGCTTTTTTCACGAGACCACATCATTAAGAATTCCCACGGTGCTTTTCTTCCTGTTGTTTGCTAGTGGCTTATAAAAACACTGTAAAGTTTTTCACACTTTTTACTATTTGCCTTAAAGTGCTTTAGTGAAATTCGGATTACCTTGATTTGTTATGAACATATGAATCTAAATTACTAATAACACACATTATGTTGCTCTTTTAGGGTATGAAGAGATGTGAGGAATCATGGCTCACATAGGTTTAATATAAAGTATGTTCTTTTTCTTTGCTCTAGACAATGAAACAGGTTCTCACAAGAAATCACAAGAATTGAAACTATTGTTATTACAATAACTATTAAGTTAAGCTATTAAGTTATTACAATAATTCAATTTACCATAACATTATGTAGTTTTGTTTTAGATTGTAAAAATGGAACAATGAGAAAGGTAATGCAACTGTAACATTCACGGTCGACACATGGCCATAATTGACTACATTGTTTCTCAAGGGTCAAAAGTGATTACTTAATATGTACTAAAAGATTTACAAAGTTAATTTCACACAGAGTTTAGATTAGACAGCTCATAGATATTTTGTCGACTTATGTACTGCATACTTCAGTTGTGTCTCACTTTGAAATGTGCTTGTTGTTTGGTCTCCAAGTCTTAAATCTGCCCTATACATTACATACAAATAGTAAAAATATGTTACAAATGATATTACAAAAGGAGCATTTCTGCACATTTAAACACTATGTGACAAAAATCTCGAAAGGGAGTAAAAAGGAAAACATCTGCATGAGAACACACTTTCTTTTTGCCATTTTATATATTCTAACATTTTAAAATATTATATTTTGCTACTGTTACTGTTATATTAAGTATTGTATAGTCCTGAAAACAAAATATAAAATTGAAAAAACTGTTCTTTGAATGTTTGTATTCTAATAATGAAGGGGCTTGCGTGTTTTAATGACATCTTACCAATGTAGCTTCTTTTCAGAAAAGCATTGTCTACAAATTGATCTAAAATTTGGTTTAAAATTTAAGCATTTCTGCCTATGCTGTTTCTTGCACTCTAAACAAGCTGAATCAGACACATCTAAAACATGTAAACATACTGAAACAAAATTAATTTAAAATAGGCATGTAAATCTTCTGCTAACATGAATGTGAAGGAAGTCACTTGATTTTAATTGGCATTTAATTGAATTGTTATTCTGGGTGTGCCATATTGACATTTAACAAAGCTGTCTCTACAGGACTTAATTTCAAACCTTCAACATTGCTAAAACTTTAAGGAAAATGTCAAAAACAATGCAAACAAAAAGTTTGTTAAAAAAGCATTTAAACAGGTATTTAATGACAATATATATTAGGGTGACAATAGGGTTTCTGTAAAATCATCCTCTTAAAATACTGTCTTGAAACAAAGAAAGTCTTTAAAGCTTAAGGAATTTTGACAGCATAAGCTAAAGTAGTCACATCTAATGTGTTTAATATACATTAGCTGCTGTCTCCACAACCCAATATTATATAGTTATATTATATATATTCAAATATTATATCATTTCTAAACATTGATATGTGAACTGTGTGATTGTAATACTTTCCATTTTTGTGTGATAATATGACTTAGAATTGTGCCTTGCGTTGTCTGTATTTGTAAATAAAGGGTCGTAAAAGCCAGAAAACAATTTAATCTGTGGCCCATGTGGCCTTTCTGTGACTCACTGGTATTGATACACTAGTTGCATTACACTTATGGAATCAAGTTTACAAAATATATAATACAAACTTTTTGGTTTGCTCATTACTCATTACTTTTTGGTTTTGTTCATTATTCATTGGGAATATTACATTGCATGGCTCTCATTTATACATGATTTTTATGTTGTCGTCTTATGGCTTATTCATTAACATTAAGACTCTTCTATTTAGGTATTTATAGAAAATGTTAAAAATGTCAAAAATGTCTCTGGTTGTCTTGTATCATAACCTGCTCACTTATCATAGCATTTTGTAATTGTATACATTTTATTGTTGTGCTAATGAGTAATTGTGAAGGCTACATCACAAACTAATCTTACCATTTTGTGAAGATCTTAATTTGATGGTGGATGGATTGCAACAAGGAAAATATACATTCAACTTACATGTATTTTGTATGAGGCATTCTGTAAAAACAAACCATTTCTTTCAGTTACTGGGGTACAGCAAATAAAAAACAATAAAAAGAAAATCCAAGCCCAAAAATGAAAGAGAGTGAGAGGGAGAGAGAAGCAGCATAACACAAGTGGTTATGTAACAGTACGGCATGTATGTTCTCTTTGAGAAAATATGTACTCTTCTTAGCAGACTGCTGCACTTCATGTTATCATATATTTAGGTTAGAGCACATCAGAATAACAAGGAATAGTGAGGTTATTATGATTTAAATAATGCCGGTTATGAGATTAAAATATTGGTTTAAAATATTTTATAGAGATGAGAGTAAAAATTTTCTTTTAAAAGCTTAGAACATGTTTGTGGTATTTAAATGAAGCATAATTATTATGGTGCTATTAAACATCAGCGAAAAAAGGTATCTTTCTAAATGTGGAATTTTAATTAATCAATCATCTATTCAAATGTGTGTTGTGGTTGTTGGATGCAGAGTATTTGTGCATGTATATATCAAGCATATATATAAGCATTCATATATGAGATGAGATATATTTCAATATGATATTGCATTTTAAGTTGAAAGCAGAATCTCTGTCTATAGCCACTTTTATGAACTGAAATTGTCAACCTATATGTTGAAGCATAAGATGAATCAAAAAGACTGTTTTGTTTTCTGTATTACATTTAATGTTTACACAAGAATATATGATGTAAAGAAAAATATTAACAATAAGTTAAAAACCTAAATAGTCCATTAATATTTGTTCTATTACAAATATATTTTCTAAAGTAATGTAGTATTTACATTAGTGTTTTGAAATCAAAGTGTGTTTGGAAAACAAAGTGACCCTCTGACTGTTTAAATACTGTATTAATCTTGTTTGTGAGTTTTCTTCTGACATACTTACTAGCCCAGCTACATGTTATTTAAATTATTTTAGTCCCTACCAAATAACAAAGCATGTAAGACATCCACATAAGTAGTGCAGTACTTACATTTTTGCCATTTTGGGAATTTTGGCATGACCCTCTCAGAAAACTCCCAGTTTCTTGTGTTTTTTTTAAAGATAGTGTTTTTCCATTTACATACCATAGGCATGTTTGTCCTGCGAGGACATGGAGATCAATATGTTTTTTTAATATTTTTTCCCTCACTAAACTGTTTTTAATTTTTTTCTACATTTGTGAACGGTGTGGTCATGGCATGAAAAAGTGGGCGGGGCTAGCCGATTTTAACGAACAGAACTTATATCCAATCAAAATCGCCATCTGCAGACGGAGGCGTTGTACGTAACCAATGCGGAAGCGGATATTCTGAAATCCATGCACGGACCTGATAGCTGGTAGCAACACAGCTAACTGTACTTGGAGTACATACAGTGTGGAAAGAATTAGACTTAAGTTTTAATCTCACGTGTTTGCGAAACGAATGGACACTGATTTGGCTATCATGGAGTCATTGCATGAGTTGCTGCGAGATCCATTATATTGGATAGGTGCTGTCACTGTGGCCTGGCTGTCAGTGTGTTGTCTGTACTCTCTGTTAAACGGGATTCGTGTGTGGGCTTTGGGCAATGGAAATTTGATCCGAGCATCCAAACTCGGGAAATGGGCAGGTTAGTACACTGCATGCTTCCTAAACCTATAACAGTTCCTAAAATATAACAGTTACTGTTATAACTGAACTTACACCGAAGTGCTCTCGCCAGTTCATTCATTCGAACAGAAGCCCTACAATTTTATATTGTGTTTAAAAATGTATCCCTTTAAGTTATGGGTTATCATGTTTTTTGTAACATTTGTCTCTGTACAGAGAGCTGGAGCTTAACCTCCATTAACTAAACTCTTTACACACGACTTCCTTTGTAATAGATAATAGATTAATCTTTTAAACTTCAGGTGTGTTTGTTAAGTTTTACTGACGATCTAATAGAACGATTTTGAAAGTTAATATCCTGCAAAAGTTGCTGGGATGCAGAACTACATTTATAATGGTAAAGCTAAAGAATAACAACATTCTAGCCTGTGGGTAATTGCTGAATATTCATTTAAAGTAATCTCATGGCAGTAGCTGTAAGGTCGTGTAATGCCTGGGTTTTAGGTGGAAGTGTTAACTGTAGATCAGACGAGTACAACAGGTCATAGTAGAGGAAATGACGTGTATTGTATGACACAGGAGGGGGAATAATCTCCACACTCTAATCTCTCTGACTTTAAATACGTGCAGTGGCAAAAGTCAATCGTATTAATGAATTTGAAGCTATCATCTGAGTTGATATCTAATCAGGTGATTTCAGTAGCCTGTTATTACTTGTTACGTGTTCCATTAACTCGATAGAGCATCGCGTTAGCTGATCAAAGGTTGTTGGTTCCATTTCCAGGGAACACGTGTACAGATAAATTGTATAGATTGTGCTTTGGATAAGCAGCTGCCAAAAGCGTAACTCTTGCCTGTGTGACCTCATACTTAGAAATGCAACTAATACCTAAAATAAAATATTTTTAAACATCTTTGTATTGAAGGTAATTTGCCCATTTATTTTTTTAAATAGGGATTGCTACAATAAATAGTTCTGATGCATAAACCAAACACATGACAAACTTTGATTTGACAATATCTAAAAATAGACAATATGTAATTAAATTAAAATCAACCCTGAGCTCCTGTAATTCTTAACTTCTGGCAACATTTATATTCTAGACATTTTCTGGACACTCATACATAAAGAAAATGCAAAATATGCTGGTATAATTGTGTTCTATTGTTTTCTCTGGTTTAGAATCTTCTGAATGTCAGTGTAGCTGCTTTTGTGAATGAAGGCATTTGTTGGCTCTGGGAGTGGTTTGATGTAATTGGTTGACTGTGAACAGGAGCTGCAGTTTTCTGCACATATTTCTCATGAAGAGCACCCTCAGTTACACGTGCCTCGTCTCCCATTTTGCATATCTCCCCCCATTTGGCTGTCGCTTTTATCGTCCTTCCCTCCTTGTTCTCATGAAACAGAGTGCAGAGAGTTTCTGCCGTTTCATTTCTCACCCACACCCCTGCTGTATTTACATTACATTACACAATACATTGTGTGTTATTAACTGATAAGCACAGACCTAGATCATTTACACAGTCTGTTTCATTAGACATGAAGCTGAAAGTTATGCTTAACATAAAGATTAACTTTGATCTTCCAAATGTACTTTAACGTCTGAAGAAGTTCTGTAACATAATGCAGATTATTCATGTTAACTATAGATGTGTGTGATTCATCAGTGTCATCCTTATTCCCATGAATCTGTGTAAAGCAGTTGCTTGTCATCTACTCGGAATTGGAAAAAATACTCGGAATTGAAAAAAATACTGGAACGTGCGTATTAAGCATACGCACATTCATGCGCACTTAACAATGCTGTGACATAATAAAAATCATTTTATATTCATCATTTCAACGTGACTTAGGTATGAATTGCAGTTCTGTTTATATTCTTCTAGTTCTTCTTGATCGAAGGCTCTTCATTTCTTTTGCAAACTGTTATGAATGCTTCATTAATAGATATTTATGAACTGCTAAACATTACTGTACCGCACACTTGAGAGCAGAAGACATTCATAGTTCTCCCCCTTTCTGAAAATATCCTGCCTCAGGGAAAAATAAATGCATCTAGCTCTATTTTTAGACCAGCCGATTTTAAAACCGTCCTTTTGAACAGCAGTGCTGATGTGAAGCAAATAAAGCCATCGACTGAGGCACGTGGCACTCCATGCTATTTAAAGAAGCATGTTACTAAGAGTGGGGGCCCAGGAGACACTTTGAATCCTCTACTGCGGCATCCAATGAGGAGGGAGGATACCGGCTTGCGGACGGAGTGGGGTGTGCTATTACATAACACTGCAAACATGGGAACATCCAAGGGCAGTAAGGGATGGCACTTTTGTTTTTCTCAAAGTTTTCCAGGTTGGAGAGAAAGAAGCGCACAGTATTGGTGAAGCCTGACAAAGCTGTGCCTGCCTGTTGAAAATGAATTGGACTTGAATCATTGGATCACATCAGTGGAGTATTCTGTACCATTGCAAACTAACATGCTTGTCTGATGCGGTTCATCATTAACTAACCTGATGAATGATGCTGCTTATGCAGGAAATAAAAAGCAATAAATTTACACAGAGCAGCCGACATGGTAACAACTAAAATGCTTCTGTTATAATCAGTAGAGTTCTCTACCCTGCAAGCAGCGTGTTATATAGACACTGTTGCACCCTTTGTCACAGCTACATTCCTCTCAGTTGCCCTTATTCATTCACTCAACAGTTGTGCAGTGTTTGACATGCAGCTGCAGAAAATGGTGCAGCAAATGCATGTGGGCCTGTGTGAAGGTGACGTATGCAGCAGATGCATGGAGTTCTGTGTTGACGTGTGACTGTATGCAGCAGATGCATGTGGTTCTGAGTGGATGTGTGAGTGTACGTATGTCCCGGTCTATGAGCCCAGAGAGGAGAAGTGCCGTGTGTGATGCCGGGGGAAGCTGAGGCTCGTTTGTATTCAAGTGCTGCAGCTGTTCCAGACGAGGCTGCAGTGGCTGCCTGGTATTTTTAATCTCCTGTTTCTTTTTTTAGCCTTCAGAATATTTAGCAGCAGTAGCAGCATCAGCGTGCGCTGTGAGGGGGCGTCCTCACTCATAAGATCATTTCTCAGCTGACCAAACGCCAGCATTTAATCTTTTGATATGTTAGCTGGAGAAGATAGAGGAACCTTTTCATATGTGTGGTAGCCTGACAATTATTAATAAGAAATATACAAATATAAAAGAGATGTTTCCAAGTTGCCTCATTGGTTACCTGTTAGATACTTCTCAAACCTTTTTGTAAAGGTTTTTTATTTTGATGTAGAGAAGAACCTTAGGGGTGGAGAATCACAATTATATTTCTGTGATTATATTTATGTGTTGATATTGTAATACATTGAGATTTTTTTCTGTTGTTTTTATTTAACTACAGTAAGCAAGATATTTATGATGTGATATTGTGTTAGCTTCATAATGTGACCAAAAACTGGTGGCATTGTTTTCCTTTGACAGTGCATTATACCTAAATGTCATTGTTTTACACAAATAAACATACTTCTTCCCCACACTGGCCATCTAATTAAACTTAAAAGTACAGATTTGATGAGATAGAAAAGCCTGTTTATTTAGCGTGGCGTGCATGATTTTTCTGAGTAAGATTTCCATTCATTCACGTTTGCAGTGTGTGTTGTGGACATCGCTCAGGGTGCGTTACGAGATGGAGGCATTAGCCACACAGCAGCATTCATCCAACATTTCACTCTGTCCTTACCTAACAGTACACGCTCGAAGCGTTTCATCTCTCCAGTGTTTTTCCTCAGCTCATGTGGAGTAATGTATTGTAAATGTGCTTAAAAATAACTGGGAAAATGGTTCCCTTGCCTCTAACTGTGTGCCGCCCCCTCCCAACTGTACTCTCGGTTAGCCGCTTGCCTTTCACTCTTCCTTTCTATTTTTAACTGCCCTCAGGATCAGCCTCACTCGCTCCTCCCCTGCGCTGCCTTGTTGTTCGTCATCCACCCCTCCCTTCTGCCCTCTTATGTGTTACTCCAGTCAGTGTATGTGTTTCTTTTATTATCCTTTTTTAAAAAAAAAACGTGTTGAAATTTAACTGAATTTATAATTGGGTGTGTTTGTATATTTTATATTAAGACATGTACCTACTATCACAGTATCAATTCAAGCTTAAGGTATCACCTTTGTATTTTTACAAGTCCAAAGTCAGCACAGAACCAGCTGTTACTAAAGGCAGCATGCTTCGCTAAAGCAGGCAGCGCAAAATAAGTAAGGGTCAGTTCACAAAAGACATGTTGCTCTTACGTTCAATAACAGCTGGGCAGAGCGCAACAGAATAAATAGGTTGCATATCTGATGTGGTTTTTATGATAGGAGTCCTTATAACTTGACACGTCATCCTCCAACTGTGGTGCATGGGATGCAAAAAACTAAAAACTGTAAGATGTAATAATGGCCAGTTATCGTAGATAGAATACAAGAATATGTTCTGTATAATGACCCTTAAGTCTGTCTTGGACAGGTTAAATTTCTCAATCATATGCTTCTGTTCAATGATAGTAAAATTAAAGAAACACTCGCTTCTAAAATCTATTAATGTTTTAATTCATTCACATGAATTTAATACAATACGTCTTGGTTTTCCAATAGACTTAATTTATCTGTATGTCATGTATTTTCGAGTACAATATTTCATAGATTGGCAGCTATAGTTTTAATGCTTATATTTCACATTGCTTCCATAATAACATCCATGTGTCTCTGTTCTTTTTCTCGCAGTTGTGACTGGGGCCACCGATGGAATCGGAAAAGCCTATGCGGAGGAGGTAAGATTCCTCAGGTTTTATTTGTATTTTTTTCTCTCTTCACGGAAATCACAATGAGTCATCAAACTAGAGGTCTCGTAAGAGTTCAGTGAGGACTCCACTCTCAGAGGTTTTCCTTACGCAGTCGACAAACTGGCAAACAATTTACCTTCTTTCTGCCTCTCATTACTACTGTTTGATTGCCGTTATAATCTATTATATATTATTTTGTGTAATTATGCTCAAAATATATATGAGATTCTGTTAACAACATCTGATTCAGTTTCAGATATCAGATTTATTTCTTTTAAATACATATAGAACAGTATTTCTTTGGATAGTAATAGGTTTAGAATTGGCTAGTTTACAGATTTAAATGATGATCTGATCGTGTGGTTTAAATGGTGAGTCTTTCCTCTGTGCAGCTTGCTCGAAAGGGTTTTGCTATAGTTCTCATCAGCCGTACTCAGGAGAAGCTGGATGAAGTGTCCAAAGCTATCGGTAGGTGTCTGCTTGCCCCGTGTGAAGACACTGCACGCTTGTGATCGATCGGGATGTGGGTTTGTAGTTTCTGATAGCTAGAAAACAGGGTTTCAATTGAGCAGAATTGATTCACATGTATACAATTTATTTTCAGCAAATGATGTGCACAGAAAGAAAACATACACTAATTTTATTTTTAAATTATTTTAAAAAATACTAGAAAACAGACCTAGTTTAGAATTAGTCAATTGCTTTCACTAGTTTCTTGGATTGGCATTCACAGAAAAGGTATGCGGTTATCGGCTAATGCTGAAATAAGATGTACTAGTTTAAACACAGATTAATTGGGTTGGTCGATATATGTCAGTCTATTTCTTCTCTATACACTCACCTTCCCCTTTGTTTAAAAATAGACCCATAAAATCAAGACTTTGAACTTTATAGACCTGATATAGACCTGTGTACCTGTGACCTGTGTTCTTAATGTGCTCTACAAAGCAAGCTGTAATTTCATCCCTCTCAATTTCATACTAATATTACTCCAGGTGAATCTGTTACTGGGTTTTGTTGTATTTTTGGCACCGCATATGCAGTAAAACAGGGCTGCTAGTATAACACTTGAATGAATGGAGCATCCAGTGCTTGAATCAGTGATGCCCCACCGCCCATTCATTTTTTCCAGTCTTTTGATTGGCTGACTCCTGATCTGGGGGAGATGGCACGATTTACAGCACATACACACACACGTGTGTGCACCCATGTACTGGCAGATGAGTGTGTTCTTGTGTGCAGAAAACCTGTGTGCGCGCGCGTGCGTGCGTGCGTGTGCGAGCGAGAGAGAGAGAGAATGGAGAGTGCTGCTTCAGTTTGTGAGGCAGCGAGTGTCTCCCTCAGCTAAATGAATGTGGATGTTAATGAGCTGGGTTATTTTTAGCTCTGTGTTGAAAGGCAGGCACTCTGCCAATAGAGCTGCTTGGCTGTTGCAGCAGAGTGCGACTTCACAGATGGAGGTGGATCCTGGAGATGAGAGAGAGAGTGAAAGCAGAGAATGGAGAAATCAGCACAGTGACCTCTATTGAACATTGGCAAATACAGTCATGTGCACTTTCATCAGATGCATGTGGAGTCACTTGAAAAAAGTGTTTCATACAGAACAGCTGTGTTCCAAAACCTATTTGAGTATCTTAACCGTCATGAAAGTGACGGATTTGGAACAGTCTACATAAGCAGCAACTCTAAATAGAACTTCGTACAGGGATCCCAATTGGTTTTAACAGAGCTTGTTGTTAGCATGTGGCTAAGATGCTGTAATAAGTATAAAATACTAAGCACACACAATATTAGCATGCACAGATATTAAAATAAGGCTAAGCAATATTTTATTGGTAGTTTTTAGTAACTGTTTTTGCCTCATCTGCCATTTTTTAATTACTTTATCACTGAGTTTGCAGCAATGTATTCTGGGATTGCATTGTTTGTAAAGAATGCATTCCAAGAATTAGTATTTAGCTGAAGTGAAGCATCTTACATGGCAGCATAATTAAGTTGTCTACTTTTTATATAAGTATATAGCTAAGTTGTCTACTTATAGGATGCTATATATATATAGCTAAGTTGTCTACTTAAAGGATGCTATATATATAGCTAAGTTGTCTAATTATAGGATGCTATATAAAGTATTAACTGATTTTTTTTCAAAGATGACATTCTTATTCTCTCATTAGAAAAAGAGATAGTAACTCAGAAGTTCAGCCTTTAGTAAATTGACCAAATGGACACAGTTCTACTTCTGATTTAAATATGCATCAATATCCCCTAGTTTAGATTTAGTAACAGATATTTTAATACCCTTGTCCTAAGGTGGTGCATTTTGCTGAACACTTTTTCCACATTTCTTGATTCTTTTAATGAAGCAGAACAGTGCCTACTAGAGTAAGCAAGTAAATGAATCCTTTGTCTCTGTCTGCCTGTTCATGCTCTCTCTCTCTCTCTCTCTCTCTTTCTCTCTCTCTCCTTCATCGTATACTCAAGCATATTCAGATAAAATGATGGTTAGTTAATCAGCAGTGTTGTTTATTTGCACACGTGGTCTGCATTGTTTTATTTAGCACACCAATTCATTAAAGAAAACATGCAAATCAGACCCAAATGTGAACACATTATGTGCAGAGCAATTCACCTGCTTTCATGCAAGTTTTATAGTTGATGAGTTGCTGCAGAGAATCAGACATAATTTACTAGGAGTGTATAGCATCACAGCATCACTCAAGCACTCCTGTTTGCATCTATAACATGCATTATATGGCACTAATGTTTGTTTATTGGCAGTTTTACAGTGGAAGTATTGTTTTTACATTTCTTCTTTTTCCTACTATTTAGCTGTTGTGTGCTTTTCTTTGTCTTTTAGAGAGCAAGTATAATGTAGAGACCAAAACCATTTCTGCAGATTTTGGATCTTTGGACATCTACCCTAAGATAGAGTCTGGACTGGCCGGCCTTGAAATTGGAGTATTAGGTATGTTACATATTACGTCTTAAGTTAAATATCTGACATTTGAATCTGTTTTTATTTTTTTGGAACATGATGTTCTGGACTTGTACGGCACAACTTGATGCGTTTTTATAATGAATTGTCTGTTTAGCGACTGTTTGGTATTTGCTGCCAACTACTGGGGAGTGGAAGGAACTACATGTGTGTTTTTAAATCTATTTCTCAAGTAATTGTGCATTTGCTTTGATGTTTTTATTGTGCTGCCCGTAACTTGTTTTGTTTTGTTTCTTCCACCTGCAGTTAACAATGTCGGAGTGTCTTATTCTTATCCAGAGTTTTTCCTCAACATTCCTAATCTGGACAGTGTGAGTTTGGATTGTAATAATAATAGATGTGTGGCAATTGATAAGCTGAGAGTCTTATTTTTAATGTGTGATGTGGTTTTTTGAACTGTTTCAGTTTATCGACAACATGATCAACATTAACGTCACATCAGTTTGTCAGGTCAGTGATATTTCTGCTCTCTACACGTGTGTTTTCCACATGTGCCCATCGCCTTGATGTGCTGTAGACTGGAAGCATGAAAAACAGACATCAGTAATTTTTATTTGACCAAAATCAGTGCAAGCTAAAAATATACAGTCATTATACACGGTAACTCTAATGCTGATGAAAGAGTAAAAAACTGCAGTATATACCAGTTTGAAATAACTACATTATTAATGCATGCAGTAATAACTGCAGTATTAATGCATATTGGATTATTTCCACAGTTTTTGATTTTGCCCCAAGATTCACTTATAATGTTCTTAAAAGAAAAAAGTGATTTTTACTTTATGTCCCCCTTTTACAAATTTGACTGATCTATGAAATACATTTGCAACACTACCCGCTTTAAAACACTGTAAGTTCTGTGCACAAGAAAGCTGTGTGTGTCTTGCTGGTTTATATACCACAGTCTGAAAGTTTATGTCGATGCTGCCACCTTCAGGATGTAAGATGTATTATTCTAGTGGCGCAACAGGTGTTGCAAGGTTTATAGACAGACAAAGAGACAGATTTGTGAAGGTTGTTTTGCTATGAAAAGATCATTAGAATGTGAAACGTTTGTCCCACGTCCTCTAATGCAAAAGTTTTAAGTGAAAGTTTACAGCCTTATTTTTAAGCTTTATAGATCTTAGTCTTGTATGTACTGTTTCTCATGCTTATAAACCACCTCTTTCTGCAGATGACACGATTGGTATTGCCCAGGATGGTGGATCAGTAAGTTCATAAATCATCAGAATTTACTGTGCATTCAAAATCTTTGAATGGAATGTCTCAATGTATTTTGGGGCTTTCGTTTTTTGCACAATTTAAATGTATGCAATTAATAAATCATGATTAAATTGACATATTTAATTTCTCTATACCATCTATATAACAGTTACAACTGAATATTATACTGTTAAGTATTTATTTTATGTAGTAGAGGGTCAAGCAAAATGCAAATGAACATCAGTAATATTTGAAAAAATATTTTTTCCCCAAAAATGTATTTCTTAGAAAGATTTAAGGTCCTAATGTTGGCTCCTCCCATCTAGGCCACTAGAGTCTGGTGTACAGTAGTACATAATGCAACAGTATATACACTGGCATGGGCACTTGTTGCCATAGCAACAGGGATGCAAGAATCTATTAGCAGGTACACATGCATTAGAAGGGATAATTCTGTGCCTGTAATCAGGTATAAATCATGGAACAAATAACATGGGATATTTAAACACAATAGTCTTTATTTAACATGCATACCTGTTGTATTACAACTTTATTTGTAAATGTAACAAAAACTCTTCTTAGGTCTAAAGGAGTAATCTTGAATATTGCTTCGGCTAGTGGCATGTATCCAGTCCCTCTGCTCACCCTTTATTCTTCCACAAAGGCAAGTCATCTCTCAAATAGTGCTGTAAATAGCAGACAGTGGATTGAAACACTGCAAAACCTAGATCTTTTAGTGCATTTAGTGAATTTAGTACATAAATTTATTGTAGTAATTAGTCTTTACTTTTTTGTTTTTAACTATTATGCCATTGTTATGCCATCACCCATTCATTCTAATTAAATTTCACTAAATTTACAAATTTCTTTAACAGCTATTTTAAACATGCCAAAATGCCGCTTCTAAGTGATTTCAAAGTTTTAGGTTATGTAAAATCTCTCTTCTGCTTTCATAACTAACAATACTCACTTCAACAGGCCTTTGTGGACTTTTTCTCTCGTGGACTTGATGCCGAGTACAAAAGCAAAGGGATCATTATACAGGTGAGGAAAAATGTGTGTTGTTAAAACGGGACTCTATCAGAGAGCAAAACGGGTTTCAAAACTCACTGTATTGTACTGTAACTTGTTTTGCATAGAGGATTTGAAATGTATTTTTTTCTAAGATGTCCAAGAATTTATTTTAGTGCTGGCGATGCCATGTACTCTAGAACTGAGTATTTACGCTAGTTCAAATATTTAAAGTGATAAAGCATGTTCTGTACTATTCTAAAGAGCGTGCTGCCATTTTTTGTGACGACCAAACTGAGCAAGATCAAGAGAGCCTCTCTTGACATCCCCACTCCAGAACGCTACGTCAAAGCCCAGCTGAGCACTGTGGGCCTGCAGACTCAGTCTAATGGTTACCTCCCGCATGCCATCATGGTGAGAGCCTCTTCATAAAATACCTTCACTGTCTTTAATTCAGTCCTTATGTCTACAATAAATTTAATAAACCCAGTAATTAGGAAGCCTTTTAGCAATCCTGCAGCTTATGTATAAGGCAATTTTTCAGCTTCCATACAATAAAAGCTCAATAGACGGCATTTGTGGCATAATTTTGATAGCAAATAAATCATTTTGAATAGCCCCTTAGTGTTTTTTAAAGCAAAAATTGTGGTCACAGTAAGGCACTTAGTGTAAGTGGATGTAAACTGGCCATGAATGTTACAACACAATGTTCATGGTCACAAATATTGAATAGCCACAAGAAAGAATGAAATATCTTATGAAAATAATGTGATAAGAATCACTTACTATCACTATCTCATTATCAGTGACAGGTGTGTTACAACTGAGAACTGTAGTCCTAAAGCATAATGCTAGTGTGTTTGTGTCTGAGATTTGAAAAGTCTGACAGGACATTTATGTTGTTGTTTTAGGGTTGGGTGACGACTTCTCTGCTTCCCACAAAACTGCTTAACAAATACGTCATGACGATGGGACTGTCTCAGCGCACACGCTATCTGAAGAAACAGAAGCAAGGTTAGAGAAGAAAAACAGACTGAAGGATGGAGGGATGGTGTGATGTAAGAGAGAAAGAAGGGACCATATAAAACAAATCAAATCTCTTCCCTTTTGCTGTAAGGGGCCAAGAGCAGTCACACCAAACTGCTTCTTATAAGTCTGTTTTCATTGAGATAGTTTGAACCAAGCGTGAAATTTACAGACATTATATGGGTGTATTGAGCTTTTGAGAGTTGTAGCTAACCAAAACATGATTTGCTTGAACAGATTTGGCTGACCAACAGTTCTTATTACGTCTGCTAACTAGACTGCAGAATAGCTAGTCTATGTAACCTTCTAATGTAACAGATGCTAAGCACTTATCAATTCGGTTTATCCTTAAATTTGAGATATAGAATAAATTAGTAGTTCTCTAGTAATAGTCGGCTGATAAACATCAATCACGAGATACATGTTCCCTTGAATGAACTTGAATGAACTTTCTATTGGCATCAGCAGTATGTCCATTATTTTAATCAAAAGAAATGATTATGCTTTTATCCATCACAAGCACTTATTGGTAATTTTCTTAAATTGGGCAGGATGCCTGCAATCATCACAAACAGCAAAGGGACGTCTACAAATGGTACACTTGTAATCTTGATCCTTGTTTTTCCTTGTTTTCATTTGACTCAGCGGTTGTTTACAACTACATGAACTACTTGTGCTTATCACAGATGGCACTGTGAATTCTAATTTTAGGGCATCACTTTAAAAAGAGATGTGCTTATATTGCACTAACACTGTTGTAGACAGTTGATGTATGTTCTGTGTGTTGTGCATTAGAAATGTTTTTCACGGATTGTTAACACTGTTATACTGGTACTGCTGGTGATATGATGCAAATTTCAATTTTAACAAATTATTTGCTATGGAAAGTAATAGTTCTGTTATTCTGGTCATTGATAGTGCACTATTTTCACCAAATCAACTAAATTCAAGAATTTTCAGTATTCCTAAATGATGTTTTTCAGGTTTCAGTGTGAATAACTTTTACGTAATGTCAGTGTAAATTCGGCAACCACAGAGTAAAGGCAACAAGTGAAACTTTTGACTGTAATGCTGATGGATCCATGCGGTATGTGTTTCTGAATTAATTTTGCATTTCAAATAAAAGAAACTCTTTCTAATAACAGTCTTTAACTCTTATGGTTGATGGATTTATTGGATTTTTAGATCATGCTTGCCAACTGGTGTCACAGGTCCACTTTTTTAAATATGTTTTTTTCTGTGGCCTTATTATAGGTGCTTCTAATTTCATTTGACAGGCACCCTGAAATATAATTTAGAATATTACTTTTAACTCAATCTCATTTCCTCCTACCGAGAGAACAACCCACCTACCCCACTCTCCTCTAGCCACTGTTTTTCCTCCTGAATAGCCTTATGGCCCAGAAGTGATGCAGTGTTTTTACAAATTAATTATTTAGTTAAATTTTAGTTAAATTATTTAGTTATTTATTTAAGTATTAATTATTAGTGACTCAAATTTTCAACCAGTGTTGTGTTTTGCCAGGCTTTTGTCCGGTGGCTATTTTGGTAATCATAAATTATTTGTGCATATTCTGGAAATGAAGATTTTTATTTTGTGATTTTAATAAATCAGTATTTGAACAGCAAGTAGGAAAATGTATTCCTACTTTTCATTCCATATAACAGATATATGCATTACAATGATTCTGTAATGTTAGATTCTCCGCACCTCTTGCATGTCTTTTTCTCCCCTGCAGCCACAAACTATTGTGTCCAACCCACACACATGCACTTTCAGTAACCGTATTCACTGTGTATTCATGTGCTCCCAAAAGCATATTCTTTGAGCCCTGTTACAATGAACTTTACCCATCTCTGTTGCTTTGTACCAGTGTTTAAAAGGCCATCTGCCTGGTGTCACATCCATCTTTTCTGATAGATGTGCATGATCTCTCTCTATGTCGTATCCGAGTGCCAAATCCTGAGAGCTGTCCTTCTGCTCCCTTCCTGCTGTACACCGCATGCGTACTTGTTCCTGGCTGTAATAGAGGGTGATTCCGGAGGATACGAATGGAAGTCGGAAGTGTGACAGTCCTGTGGGGAAGGAGGAGCCAGGAAGAAATCAGGCACTAAGAGACGGCTGAGTGGGAAGAGAAGACCTATATAAAGCCTCACAGCAGCTGTGGGTTGCAAACATTCAAGACGGATTCTGAACAAGAGCAGCAAACGGACCAAGGAGCATCTTTCCAGTTTCTTCATCTGCTTCTGTGACTAGCAGTCTGGCTTTCAGCTTTCAAAGTCAGATTTTTGGAGGGCTGACTCACTTGGCAACTTGGCTTGGATAGGAAGGCGCAACAAAAATTTCCAGTGAATTAATTTTCACTAAAGGAATTTGAAGAATCTTTTCCCACTCCAATCAAGCCTAGAACCTCTCGGGAATGACCACACATTCAATGAAGATGAGCCACTTGAATGCTTTGCCCAGCCACCGGATGGCTTTGGCTATGGAAGAATTTCCCCAGCTGGTTGGGTTACGCAGGGCCCAGGACTGTGAGAGGACCCGGTCCATCTTGGTAAAGGGGACCCAGTTCAGTTGTGATAAAATTACAGAGGAGGTAGAGGCAGAAGAACCATATCCAATAGAGAAAGGACAAAGCACGCCACTTCTTTTTACAGTCTATTGAGAGTCAGTGAGACGTCAGTGATTCCAGGCGCATACAGGCCAAATTGGACCTCATAACCTGTATGGACAGAGAGACTGAGATTCAATGAAAATCAATGAGTCTTTTTTTAAGGGAAATGTCAGGGTAGATGCTTCACAGTGAAGCCAGACTGACAGACCCAAACTGTTTTTATCTACCAAAGATGGGTAATCTTGTGTTCTTGTGCTGTTTATTAAGTTAATTATTCTCATGATACTTTTTGCAGCGATTTTTTTTCTGCACTAGTAAGTGGATAATGTGTAAAATGTTGCCTTTATTTTTGCATGTGAGAGAAGTTGGGGAGTATAATTAATTGTTTCACATTTTCCTACTAGTTGGGTTTTGTCAACAGTAAAATATCTCTTTAAGACATTTGCATTTGTCTTTATATGAACTGCACAATAAAGTCAAATTTGGAATGTAAAATTCTGAGTGTATTTTAACTGACTATATTGTAGAACTCGATGGTGCTTTAACAATCAGGATTTTATACACGGTGGTGTTCAGAGTGAAATTATTTAAGTGAAAAAATGAAAAGAAATGGACATGAATTTTTGAAGATTTCCCATTTGCTTTAATGACAGCATGAATTAATCATGCAACCTGATAATTCATGGATTATCTTTCAAAGAGCATCTTGTGTTGCTCATTGCAAAAATATAATATTTTTTTTCATGTAAAAGTATTTTAAACTTTCTAGAATTACATCAAAGTTTGATTTCTAGGTTTTAATGTGGACTATAAAGGTTTTTATGTGGACTACTTTCAACTATCTATATATATATGGGTTTCATTTTTCATTTTTCATGCATTTAAATGTTTCACAAAAAAACATCTGTAGGTATTTCTGTTTATTACTGTACTATTATACTGGTTCATTAACGTCATGGCTTTTGGTGCTCATTTAGAAAGAGTACAAAACATGCCTTGATTGTCATAATTAATTAGTGACACTTGGTCTATAACATGGCACCTTTATTGAGTTTAGCTTGGCGTCTCTTCTAAAATCATAAAAGCATCAGTGTAGAATTAATTCAGATAAATACCTCAAAATCATGACTAGAAAAAGCTGAACTTTCTTAGAGGTATTTAACCCCAAGACTGCCATTGCATGAGCTTTCAGACAGGATCTCCACATTTCTGTCTCACGTGAGGATGGAGGTCTCCTTCCCTCCATTAGGGGTCTCTGTTGCTACATCATAATTCCTCTCTCACACCTCCTCGAATCCTTAAAGATATTTTTGTAGACATTCAACATCCGCAGAGCTTGGCTCAGATATATTTGACAGCATCTTGCAGATCTTGTTTGTTCACAAGGTTCACAAAGCATCTCACTGCCCTGAGCCTTTAGAAATGGTAATAGATCTAATTTGTTGAACAGTACTCCTCAACCCCGAACAATAGCATGCCACAGTATTTGTCTGTCTATAAAAGGGCACTATGATAAACTTTAATGATGCCAAAACCAATGACCACCTTTTGGCCTATGAGATGACCTAAGTCCCATATGGCTTCGGGGTGCCTGATTTGCATGTAATTTTGATGGATGGCTTAGATTCAAGGCTTTCGTCTCTTGGTGGTGGGTGAAGAGGTTAATTTGTTCATTATAATGGTTCAGTTTTACTCTCGTTGAATGCCAGCCCCATCATTCAGTTGCCCACACACCAGAATTAATGATAAAACTTTTGTGCACTAATTGTGTTGATAAACAATGTAATGAATGTTTTCCATTCACCACAGCACTATTGGATAGACACGTATTCAAATACAACCAATGTGCATTTTGGGCATTTGGAATGAAGGAATGAAGGCTAAAGTTATTGAACAGTAGCAGAGCAGTTTAAGGCATGTGGCTGGGGAGGAAAGATAAACTTGCTAGAAACTGGGGAGTTTTGTACTTCTTAAAGTTGAGTTATTCATGAATTTCACCCTTCACTTAATAAAAGAAGATGCAGGCATAGAAATAGTCTTTTTTTAAAGAAAAATACCCAAAGCGGAACTAAAAGACGTAATTATTCTAGCTCTTTGGTATTTATTGGTTTATTTCATTGGCTTCCTTCCCTTCATTGACCACTTATATCCTCGGGGTGGAAGGAACACATTTCATAATACTAGACTTTCCACATGCAGCAGTCGTGTATGATTAAGTTTTCTTTCTTCCATTCTTTCTTTACCGTATAATTTAGCGCCTCTAATTTAGAGGACCAAGCATATCGACAGGGACATTTTGGAATAAATTGAGTGTGATGATTGAAAGGAATTAATGTCTTCTTGACTGTGAGCAGAATGCTCCCCGTCATATGAAAAAGAAGGAAAATGGTGGCAAGGACAGTATTTCTGTGGTGATTTGTACATTAAAGGTTGACTTAGCAAAGTCAATTAATGTTCCTTACTCCAGAGACTCCTCTGTCTTTAAGCCACAACTCCCTGCGTTCAATAAAAAGAGCAGTGGACAATTTCCAGTACAAATAGTGTTTCAAAGCCTATTCTTTAACACTTTCTATCACATTTCACAGACTCTATAGAAAGTAATATACTTAATTAACCACATTACACAGTGAAGGGCAACACAGGGTTTTAAAAAGAATATGGTTTAGTGACTACATGGTGGGCTACACAAGGTTACTGGGTTACATTGAGCATTACTTTATGGTATATTTTGATTTTAAAATTATCTAAATATATGTATTATGTAAATATATTTAGAACAATTAACACAATGATTAACAAATGGCAATTAAGATCTTTGAATAAAAATAATAATTTTAAAAGAAAAATTAAAGTTTTGAATCTGTTTTTGTAGCTGAATTGGTAGAGAACTGGGGTAGCAGCGCAAAGCTTGTGGGTTCGATTCCCAGGAAACACATACTGATAAAATGTGTAGCTTGAATGCACTGTAAGTCGCTTTGGATAAGAGTGTCTGCCTAATGCATAAACATAAACTAAAATGAGTCTTTAGTAGTGTTGCCATTAGACTGAAAATGAATCTAATATTTTTAGATAATAAGAAAAATGAATTTTTTCCTTTTCATTTTGCAGCTGTAGACAAAGGAATCTGTGATAATGTTGGTAGGAGGAGTGACTGATAAGAGACATTTTGATAAAAGGCATCCGAACCAGGCAGGAAATTGAGAGTGGCGCTCATCAGATCTTTGTTTCTATTGCTTCAAATTACAGCCTATTACAATGGATTCATAAGAACAGCAACCTCAAAAGTTTAACGAAATTGTCTCTAAGAAATTTTCCATTCACGAACATTAGTATTAATGTTTTCAGTTCGTTGGCTCTGATAGCAAAATGGAGAAAATGATCTTGATGTCGGAATTCCATACTGGTTTTTGAAACATTGTAGATAATGAGAAAGTTTAAGAACTAAACCATAATTAATAGTAAACTAGCTACACAGTGTATAGTCATTTATAGTATATGTATAGCATATAGTATGGCACAAAAACACAAGTACTACCAGCTGTTTGAATAAGAAGGTCACTATATGTCACTATATGTGACTGTCTGAATAAGAAAGATCCATTGTTTATAGCTGTTTTATAATCTTTGGGACCAAACAATTGGAGATAAACATTGTCACCACTTCATTAATATGAAATATAAATCTGACATTCTCCGTTTTGTCAACACCTTACAGAACATTTTCCTCCATCTCTTTATTCTCTGAAGAGACCCCTCTTCATGACAACAGCTCAACACAACAGGATAAATGTATCTTTCTTATCAAGTTTTCATTGATTATCCATAAAGTTTCCAGCTGGCGTGTTATTCTGTGCATAATGAAATCACAACACCTCTGTGTAATGTTTTCTCAAGCACCTGAGGAAGGAGTTACACGGGAAACACTTTCATCTACATACATAAACACTGATGATGTGCCCATACACATATCATGTTAGGCTTAAGTAATCCTGACTTTAATCATAGCTGGATGATTCATCCACTGAACATTGTGACTTTTAGTATGAATATGTGTGGCACAGTTTGGAGTTTAGAGTTCTGCATATCTTTTGTGCACTTGATGAGTGCTATTAATTGTTTTCTTGTGTCTTGTACTCTCCTGGCTTTAAAAAGGAGAGTGTTATAAATATATAAACAATCTATTATTATATTTAGTAGACTACAAGCCTATGATGGAAGTGATTGACAGCAGAGAGGGTCTCAGTAAAGGGTAATCCGTCTTCAAATTACTGGCATTAAGTTCACATTGTGAGAGATAATGTCATTTTACAGCTAATCAGCTAATGGAGCCCAAATCCATTTTCACCTAAATAGGAGATTCACACATACACACACACTCTCTCATATTAACTTAATGGCAATGCAGAGATGACTGGATGAAACTAATGAATGCAAATGAAATTTACAGCCACCTCTCACTCAAACCACCTGAAAAACAAGACTAAACTGAAGAGTAGTATGAAGTGTGTTCTCAATTTAGACAAGCCTGGAGGTTGCTATAAAAAACACTTTAAAAATACATTTTCCAAGAAGAAAGGAAATCTGTCAGTTATTCTGAATTTTCTTAGCTTTCCTAAGTTTTCTAATTATGAGGCGCACACTTCCATTTTTTGAGGACCTCCAAGGAAAGCAGTGTATGTTTCGTACGAACATACACACACTTTGGGGTCACTTGACTAAAGTATTTTTCATGATGAAGTGTATGCTTGAATGTTTGAAATTAGTTTGGTAGGCAAATATATAACTGTGCCAACACATTGCTGCATTATATTTTTTCATTACAAACTAAAAGTTCTTCAAAAAGTATTTTTTTAAATAGAAGACTTGGACTATATAATGAAGTAAAACAGCCAATAAGAGCTCAGCACAAATGGGAGCTTTTTCAATATTGTTTAAAAAGCACCCACAGTGATTACCTCAAGAAACTGGTTGATTAAATGCCAATAGTACTTTCTTGCAAATTCTAGGCTAAGGATGGCTACTTTAAAGAGACTTAAAAATAACAGTTTTGATTTATGTTGAAAACCTTTAGACAGTACAAAATTCCTATAGGTCTATTTGTGTTATTGTGTTGAATTTATGATGAGTTTCATATTATAAAATGTGGAAAAAGTATCATTAAGAATGAATAAGTGATCCTAAATTTTTGACTAGTAGTGTATATGCATGTTGGTTTTAATCTTATTTATGTGAATGTCTAAGGTCATAACCAGTTGTTAAAGCCTAGTTCTTCATTCATATATGTGAATTAATTACCAACAAACTGTACATGCTTATAGGATTCCATAACATTAACAGTCCTGGCACGATTGTGATTATTATGATCAATTTCTGAGACTAAACTGGTTGATAATAGCACTCAATCAGAGTGATGATTGCTAACTGCTACTTTTTTCTAATCGCTGTGTTGTCTATGTAAAATAGATGCTAAGAATCTGCAGTGATATTACCCTGTTTTATCTGATAAGCTCCTTTGGGGTTTCTGTTTTCCTGACTAACTCCAGTAGTGTGTGATCAGCTATAAATTGTGACTGAGGAGCTAATTAAGCCAAGACACGGCAACATTTGCATGTCTGACACGAGGAAAAATATGATAGGGTAGTAATAAACAACGTAAAAGTCGTTTTTGGCGTCAAATTATTCATGATTAGTCTGCTCTATGCAGATAGCTCTAATCTTGCCCTTTAGGTGAGGATAACTCTTGCCAAACATTCACACAATTTGGTTGATTTGAATTGTAAATCGACAATCCCAGACTCTGTGCCCTAAGTGTGCAAGAAGGGCACCTCAAGTTTGAAATGTTTTGTGATGCAGACTTTCTGACTTTCTGACAGGAAATGTGAGGAGATCTTGGCATACTTTTCCGTTTGCCTTCATTTAAATGCTCCTGTTTCTTTATGAAATGTTTTTTATTTGTTTAAGATATGAGGAAACAGCAATGCAGAGCATGCAACTAAAACACCCTGTTCATGCAAATGAAACTAATTTGCAGCATTGACAGATTTATAAAAGAAGTATATGAAGTAGAATATCATCAGTTATCTAACCAGACATGGTTCAAAACACAATCTGGTCACTGTTCGTGTAGATTTTTGGCAAATGTGTGTTTTAGAAAAATGTTTTCTCGCTGATGCTGCTGCCATCTCCTCTCATTAGTCCTTCTGAGGAGAAATTCTTTGCAGTGGGGTCACTTGGGTTATAAAAGGGCCTTAATGTCTACTGGATTTTGGCCATTAAAATATTATTATCATTTCACCTAGAAGGAAAAAAACTCAGCTAAAAGCTAATTATTAGTGCAAATTATTTGAATTTTGAAATAACTTTTTTAGAGGTTCAGTTATAATAATTGTCTAAATAAGGTCAGATGAGAGATCAAAAGAAGCACAGATATATATTTTTAGATGCCCCACGATTCTTTGAAGTAAACGTGTGAATTAAGAGGCATCCTCGTCTGTATTTCTGAAAGCCAAGGTTATTCTAATTCTACATCCACAAGAAGGCAGGGTAATCAAATGCTTAGCAGATAATTTAGTGGCAAAATGACCTTTCTCAAGGCTTGATAATTAGGAAGGCAGATAAGGGAATCAAGTCTAGTGAGCCCAGAGCTCAGGACCATTACTATGCATGCAGAGGGGGCCACATCACACAGAGGCCTGTCAGAGGTTTGCCTTTGTCTGAAAACAACTTATCAGGGCTCCAAATTTCCCCTCGCTGTGTTATCATGTGGCTATTATCATTTACAGGGGGGGCAACAAGCCTGAAAAGCATGTAACATCTTCCAAACCGAGTTCCTCAACAAGGTCCTGCCAGGAGTTTGATATTCATGAATCGCTTTCATCTATAATAGTGCTGTCCAGGTCTATTACAACCACTTCTGTTGAGCTCAATCTCAAAGTTTATTATTTATTAGGAATACAAGTAGATGATGAATGGCATTAGTCTTAAATGACAAGAGTTGCTCTTGCATATTTATGTAAAGAACTGTATGATTTCTGGCTTTTTGTCATTTTGAGTACTCAAAATATGTAATGTATATAATATAATGCATACATAATATTTATGTACAGTTCTTTTCAAAGCTTGTCTGTAAAAGCATTTTCAGGACCCATGGAGAGTAATTAAATGAAAACTTAATATCTGCAACAGCATTTTAAAACCTTCATTTTCACAAGCCTTTTAGCCTTACAACTTAATTTAAATAAGTATATTTTTAATGACTACTAATTTTAGAAACATCAGTTCTATAGCCATGCCACTGTGTTACATTGTGTTTACAGCAGTCACCTATTTCAGAGCTATACTAATGGCTGTAAAATCAAATATTCCTTACTGTGGTAGTGACACAAGAAATGTCATTTTGGAATCTTGCCCTGAAACACACTAGTGGACCAGTGGAACACTGCAGTTCATCCAGCCTGGAATTAATGATAAATCACTGCACTGCACTCTGAAAATAGATGGGCTATGATGACTGATTGATGAAGTCTATAGTACCTCAGCATATTGTGTAACTAACTGCAGATTTGTTTTGTTTTCTAGCGATGTTTGTTAGGACGCCAAATTCTAAGCCCTATGCAAACACACACACACACACACATATCTGCCAGTTTTTCAGCCACCCACCCATCTGCCTTTTAGCCTAGATCTCAGTCTGTTCTGTTCTACTCTTTTCTCATACTCATCAATTCATTTTGATCTAAACACATTCTCTCTCTTTCTCTTGCTCTCTCTTTCTCCAAAATGAGTAATGGTCAGAAATCACTTTAATCAATCACTTTAACGTGTGTGCGGTACATTTTAACATCTACAACTGTTAGGTGAGAGTACCGTTATATAAGAATGGTTCTAAACCCAAATCCGTATCCTTTGTCACTGTAAGCATGAACACGGGTGCAGTTTGTGAAGTTACATTGCATGCTCTGTGAGTGAGATGAAAATTATGTTTCTATGGCAACAAGTGCAGTATTGTTAGGAGGTCAGAGACAAACACAAGGAGGATTCAGATTAGGACATTAACAAGAGAATTACAAAACAGCAGCTTCACTCGGAAAGTATTAATGACTCACAATGAAATGCTTCCATTACTTGCTCAAATTCATTTTACATCCTTCAAATTAAAAAATAATTATGCAGACAAACATTTACATAGATAAACACATTGTTGACTCCACAAGCAGTGTACACATTAGAGCCCAAGAGTCTTAAAGTCTTAAAGTTTGACACAAATAACAGGTTAAATTGGTCTTAACCTTGAAACAAATGTTTACTGTATTTCTCAGAAGGTCAAGCTAAATATTATATGAGCTATTGTATCAACTTCAATAGGTGTCAATTAATCATTGCAGTTTAGGCTAAATTAAGCCATTTGTCAGCAGGATGGCTAATTTGGAATTACTGATGAACTTATCCTCATAAATAGAGTGTAAGTAAATATATTTATATACTATATATGAAATATTTAATGACATAAATATTTGATATTTGTTTCTTACAATAGCTTCAGTAATAGTTCAACATTTGAGCTTGATGAATGCAGTAAACGCAACAATAAAATCTGGAGAATAATATTTTTTTCATGCACTTTTGTGTCACAATATAATGTTTTATGAAGCATCAGAAATCTTGTTTTCTCAGATTTGAAGGACAGAAATAGCTTTAAACTGTAACATGCTTACACACCCACACACACATTTACATAAACATTAATGTAACAACCCATAATTGCAGATCCATAATAACAACACATTTGTCATGTATGACAAACAACACATCTATTAATCACAGATTACTGAACATGAATCTGCCCCAATATTAATGTGCTATTTCTCCATCGACCCCTTTGCCAAAGAATGATCCCATCCTGATTTTTACTAATCACAATAAACTGTATAATATGTAAAATCCAATACAATGTACAAAGTACAAAAATCTGATCTGTGTCACATGTAAGATTTGTTTCTATTACACAATCTGGTGTGAATTCGACCAACGACCCTGAAAGTGGTAGCTGCTCTAAACTGTCAGCACTGTGCCCCGGTTGATTGATACTAGGCCACCGAAATCATCACATATCTTGCTACACATATCTCTATCTCTGCACTACTGTCCATGCAGAGCCGCAATCATTAGAGTGCCTACCGGCACCCTTTTTCTAGCGCCCAATGGAGGCTGTACAGGGTACATCAATATCAATACTGAGCAATGGCAATAACAAAAGCTCTTTTGACACCAGCATTAGTCTTCCAAATCACCCCTTCTGCCCCTCCAGCATAAGGCTGTAATGTTTGTGATTTCTCTCGACAGCACAATTTAACACCCACAGTTCACGCAAGGCCACTGCCTTGGGCTCTAATTCGGTTGACCGATCTCACTGAGTTATTAAAACACAGTGAAAAAAGTGAATATGATTTTGATTTAAAAAGTGTTGGGAACACAAAGAGGAAACTCGCTGGAGGTGTCTGTACTAATGATATGATGTGAAGTGAAATATATTGAGAAAGAGGGGCATAATTATTCATAAAGGAAATACTTTGCTATCATAGGTTTGTTGATGATGCTGATGTTGGTGTTTTGTTAATTTACCCTGAAATGATTTTAAATCCAGGACTGATCCCAAATGTTTGTCTAAGTAATTAAAAACCAAATGGTCAAAGTTTTAATTGAAGTGAAAGCTGTACCTCAGCCAAGTTTCAAAGGAGACTAATATGCTGAGTGTGCTGTTGTGTTCAGACTGTATTATCATTTGTTATCATTTACTAAACACAACCAATCAACAAGAAAGAAGGGATTGCATTTGAAATAAACTGTGACAGGCTCAGTGTGGTGGCTACTAAATTGGCTTTTCTGCTTTCTGATATAAATTAAGATTTTTGTATTTCGATTTTTTTGTAATTTAACAATTCTGCTTTTATATTTATTATGATTCTCCCATTTGGTAAAAAGGCAGGACCTAATTGATCTCATTGAATCACAAGTTCCTGACTCTATTTTGTTGTTAAAAGCAGAGAAAATACAAGGTTTTAAAGCATTTGCGGGATTATGCATCACAAGTTTACCTCAGGTGGTCTTATTAACCAGTATTGAACGGTTTGAAAACAGACATAATGAATACACCAAGTAAACACACTTACTGCCCAAATTTTTGCCTGTGTGGTTACTTTAATAGCTAATATTATCTAAATTGGATATCAAAGCCAGGGCTAGTTTGTTATTAAACATCTTACTGTACATATTTATTATACCAGAAAACATAACTATGAGTAGTTGCGAGCAAAAACATCCAAAATATCTAAATATCCAGTACTGCTGTATTCAGTATTTATGTAGGTTAATTGTACTGTGACATGAACACTGTAATATAATGTAAATGACTGGGACAATTATTCATGGTTCCAACCTTGTTTAGTTTCCTTTATTGCAAACAATTGTACCTGCCATCATTGATAACTACTGTTAAACCAGTTAGTGTTAAACCTTATTTCTGTGTTAAACCAGAAACAAATTACAGAAGATTTTCAATGCATAATGCATATGATTTATATATACATATACACACAAAAGGTTACAAAAGGTATCTTTGTGCCTCTGCTATACAAAATAGCTGGCTACATTATAACAGTCTTTCTGATAATACCTACCAATAAATGAAAGAGACCCCAATCTACATCATGACATTGGTTTTGCTCTCATTCAAATCTTTGTAATGAACTCTGCACCAGCTCGTTTGAGATGAGTTCAGCTCCATTTACCATCTCTGTTCTTTGCATGGTCAAGATCTGTCTACACCCTTATGCTCCAGGTTTCATCAGGCTAGTAACAGGCAGGAGAGCGGCAGCTATAGTAATACCCTTGGGTTTTCTCTGCTCATCTCAGTACACTATTGCTGTCTCTCCCAGCGCTCACCGCACACAATTCCATTAAACTGTCACATCTTTTCAAATGACTTCCCTCTGTCCGAGGAAAAAGACCTGCATCTTCCCGGGCACAGTACTGAACGTGCAATAAACAGCAGGTGCTCAGCTAACAACAACATTAACATGATTAGGATAAAATAAAGTAAAGGTCACTTGTTTCGAAAGCCAGCTGAAGTATGTAGAATATGCAAAATGGCTTTGCTCCATTTTCCATTTGTGCATCAGCTGCCATCTCACAAATCTAAGGCCGTCAGCAATGTTACTATCTGTTATTAGAAACTCAGGGACACCCTTTTGCAGCAGGTGGGAACACAGTCAGCTCAATAAATAGAGCTTCTACAAAAGGAAAAGGGAGACGATTAAGAGGTGTATAGTGGACAGGTGCCAAGGTAACAAGAGGATGCTGCAAAATCTACCAAAATATAAAAAAACCAACTGGAATAAAAATGCCTCTCCAACTAATTTATTTATTTAGTGAGTGGATGCATCTGCAATTTACATTTATGCATTTGGCAGATGCTTTTATCTAAAGCGATTTACAGTACATTCAACCCATATAAATATATATATTTTATCAGTAGGTGTGTTTCTTGGGAATCAAACCCACAACCTTGTGTGTTGATAATGCAATGCTATACCAGTTGAGCTACAGGAACCATTTCAAACCTACTTTATTAAAGTTATAATTTTTTGTTTCTGATCATTTATTGTTTTTCCAATGTGGAATCCACAAAGTTAGCAGTTTTCCTAAAGCGTTATATGTTACTGAGAAACAATCTGTTATAGTCAGTTCTGCCAAGCAATTTGTGGCTCTGATGACTGTAACAATAAGAGCTGTTATTTTCCACCCCTGAGTTTGGAAAATACTGTATATGAATGTAAATTCAAGGTAGAGTTAAAGCTGCAATTCATCACTTTTGCCTCTCTATCACCATCTCTGTTTGATCCATAAAATTGCAGGTTACTCTACATACTTTTCAAGTCAAACTGACATTTTCTGTAAAATCGGACTTGACAGCTTAAATTTTAAGCTATTATAAGCTTGTCGTTGTGACACTTTTGAATATGGATCTGGTATATTCTGGTTCAACAACTGTGTTTTGTTTATTTAAACCATAATGTTACAGATTGCAGCTTTAATTGTTAATATGAAGAAATAAATTTTTATTGTTTTATATACCTATAGATTTACCTGCTTACTTATATTTGGGCATCGGAACCTGAAAATGTGATTGTCTCTCGGCTAAACTGTTTGCCATATCGTCCCTGAAATACTGCTTGTATATGGCAATCCAGTGCTATCAAACCATAAAATGTCCCAATATATAAAATATATCAAACAATAAACTGAATGTGATATTTCATATGCATGTCCAGCAAGAGTTCTGCATTAGGTAAGACAACAACATCTCAAGTCACATCCTTCAGTTGATTTTTGTAGGCAGTAAAGCAAAAGCAATGAAATGTAGTTCTTTAATATATGTTTTTGACCTAACAAGCCGCAGCACAGATGGGCAACAGGACATTTTGTGAATTGTTTGGTTTCTATTGCTCTGCTGCTACATTTTCCTATTTAAAAACAGAAATCCTGACATCATATCCTGTGACTGAAGCAGTATTTGTTGCACTGTTTAACAGTTGCGCTGTTTAAATGTTTGTCGCATTTTTAACAGTTTGGGCATGTTACTTACATGTATGTACTTGCATGTGTAAATTACATAGTTAGGATTACCTAACATATACATATCCAATTACCGTTTCGACTCAAGAGTATTTAGTAAACAACTTTAATTGTCATAAATATAATCATCATATCATTATATTGTTTATTGTCATTATTATAATGTTGCAATTAAATTTATTTTTAATCCGTGTATCTTCCGTTTTTTTGTTGTCGTTTATTTTTTGTTTTCGAAAGAATAAACTAATAATTTTTTTTATTTTTCATTGCCTTAAACAATATTGTAACGACCCGGGGCATGATGGGTAAGCGCTGTTTTGATAGTTCATGTTTTTATTACATTGTTGTTTTAACTGTCCGAATGTCGGGGTTATGTTTATTAGTATATGTGTTAGGTAACTGTTTATTCCGGTGGGTTTCGTTATTGTTTGTGCATTTATTTTAAGTTACCGTTGGGGTGTTTGCTGTTTGCGGGAGGGTCTTACGTTTATTGAACATATATTGGTTTTACTTTGGTGTAAATAAATCTGTTGTGTGTGATAACGTTGTGATGGTGAGTCTTAGACCATTCTGAGCTCCACGGGGACACTCGGGGTCGCGCGGCGTAAAGGGGTCGCTCGCTTAGGCAGCAGCTTAAGCAGTTAGTCGCTTCATCAGAGCAAACCCACACGTAACAGCCTGCTGGTAGTTACAATATTTTAAATTTATTGTCACTTTTGCTATATGTTTTCTGTACTTTTATATTTTGTTTCTTATTCTTGAAAACTAAACTGTGAAAAGGAAATAATGAAAACCTTCATAATAATGAAAGTATTTTTAACCAGGAGTTACGGTTTCTCAGCAACATGTATAAAGGTCACCGGCAGGGGGAGCAAAGACGCTACAAAGCAACTACATTGATGCAGGTCAATTTGCATCACGTGGGAACTTCATAACGCTTCGTTGTGCTTA
>JAZGTK010001155.1:28852-44078 GCA_036877625.1 Ambastaia sidthimunki | reverse complement strand
CAGAAGCGTCCGTAGAACAATATGCTCTTGGTCGGATTATGACGTATAAAGAAAAGGAACGGATGATCTGCTTTAAAGCACTCAGCACGCATGATGCAACGCATCATCATAACTGCACCAGTGGCTGCAGCAGCTTCGGTCCCCTCTTCATTCACTTCAACATAGGATTTATGCACTACCTTCGAGAGCACCAGGTCATTGTTGGGGGACATGCCAGAAAAGTCGGCCTTCTGCAAATCAAACGCATCCACCATTCCCAGACTGACCAGTAAACCTTTCATGTCATAGGTCTCCTCCATCTTAAATCTGGGCAGAGACACTTGAACCTCCAGGACATCCATCATGTCAGGTCTGGTCCACTCCATGAAGTTCTCATAGGTCAGTGCTTTCTCCAACTGAATAAGACAATCATGTTAATGGGTGGATTAGGGCTGTCTAAACAGGAGACACATTGCAACACAGTGCAGAACATGTACTATTACTGCACAGATCATAAAGAATTTTTCACTGATATAAACAACACACTGTTTACAGACAAACGGTCTCACCCTCTGAAGGCCAGTGGTGTTGTCCTCCATCTCATTTGGAAGCATGATCAACATGCTGAGATCTTTTCCAACATACGGCAGCTCCAGAATCTGACAGTTCACATCAGGAATGAAGGCCAGAGGAAACTTGGCTTTCTGATGCATCATCTGTACTGGCTTCATTTCATTCTGTCAACAACCAATATCAGATCAAAGTGACTGATTTATTCCTATTCTGCTCTTTTCCACTGTAAAGTATATAATATTGTTTTGACCATTTAAAGTTCTCAAAAAACATTTAAAGATATTATTAAATAAAGTTACATTATTAATTCACACTACATAAAGCTCATTATTAATTCACTTCCCACAAACATATAGGAAGGTGCTTTAAAAGTACAAAAGTAAAACATATACCAGTGCTGCTGTACATGTGCCACACTGATGTACACTTCTACTATCCGTTTTAAATGTATTTGTTTTTAGGTATCTAAGATTGTAATCTATTCAAATAGATCTTAAGATCAGTGTCACCAACTACAAAGAAAATTTTCTCAGCACAATCTTTCTTAGCACAAAAAAAATGTTCTTGTTTTAAAATCTCACCTTGTTTAGCCTAAACTGTTCCTCTGTGGTGCTTTCCACTCTGAATTTTTTCTCCCAATTCCCCTTGAAGTAGATGGCGTTCACCAGCACCAGTCGTGTCAGTGCATCAACATCTCCATCTCCCAGCAGATCTCTGATCTTCTCTATCATTAAAAATTCATATTCAAATCCATTACATGCAGATGCGCGAATACAAGGTCAAATTAATCGATGTCTAAATGTTTTTATCACCTTCCTAATATGTGATTAAATACGTTCTGATAAAATCATTTTTGGCTCATGTTCTTTTTTAAGATATAATGATAATAGAGAAAAATGCACATCAACTGCATCAGTTCATTCTGTGGTTTGTTATAATTTTGGTGGTTTTTAACCTTGCGTATTTTTCTCCACCCAGCTGTTGATGTTTACACGTGCAGCATCTGCGTTCTTTATAAAGTCCACAATCTCCAGTCCAGCCTGATAGTGGTGTATTGTGTCACTAAGAAATTTCTATAATAAAGGAGGATAAAGAGATACTGCACAGTACATAAAGTAAACAGAATGATTTGTTAATTTAAGTGTATTACTCATGTTATCTAAGTTAGGTTGGCCTACAAATTATGCAGTTAAATAGCTATGAAAACATGAATAAAGCACAAAAGCATCCGTTTCAGGAAGGGTAAAGTATTGTTTATCTGTAAATAAACCATTCTCACCTCAACAAACTGATAGGACTGCTCTCCATACAGGCGACTGGCAAGACTTAATGCATATGGAGCTCCTGTTTTGTTCAGCTCACTCAGGAGTTTGTTGAAAACAACATGTATATCACCTGCTTTGGAAACATGCAAAGTCTGGACACAAACAGTGTGTCAGAGTTGCTGTAATATGTTTACCACCTTGGTTGGTTGCTACCATTTAAAGTATAGAAACACTGCTTCCATGCATTTTGTGTTAAGGAACCACTATGTCAGTGCTGTTGTAGAATTTTAACTACTGACTGTTTTATGCTATGAATCGACACTGAAAAATAACACCAAATGTATCACAGAGAAACATAAATACAGATATTAATATTATTAAAAATGTATTATAGATAAATATAAAAATGGCTGGTCTTTATTAGGCCTATGTAAAGACCCTTTATAGGCAACATTACACAGGAAAACATATTCATGAACTCATTGGCAATCAGAATCAAATGAGTTTGTATCAAATGTAAACAATGTATGGTGACCAACGATTCAGTTCACTGAACTTGCCTTTCAGTTTTTGCTGATTAATTTATGTGATAAACAGATTTAGCCTGTAATAGTAAAGTTAGCCTTTGAATATAGTTTCTTCAACACAACATGTTGTTAATCTAACCATAATTAAAACTTCCATCCTCTGGCCTTTAAAATCAGCAATGACTCACAGAACTTGTACACAGGACTGGTTAGGGTTATTTCATACTCGTTCCAATGTCTGATGACAGAAAAAGAAAATATATGAACGAAAACAGCTATATTGAGTATTTGGCTGTACAAAAAAAGTATGTAAACAAAGAGAGAAGTACAACAACTGTTAACTGCTGCCAGCAGCCAAAACAAAACTAGACTTTAGCTACTTTCCATTAAAAATAGTTGGCAACACTGGTTTATTGCCTTGAGGATGCGTTTGACTTGATGTCATAAAGGAGGTGTTACTGTGCAATGAATAACAAGATCTTTATAGAGATGTAGACAATCTGCCTCAGTGACAAGAGCGTCATTTTACAATGAAGGGCACTGTATCACTTATTTCAAAGTACAGATCGACGTAGCGAGAAAGTCATACACACCCATTAAGAAACCAGCAACCCAATAAACAAACAAATTTGGGGACTGACACAATAATCGTAAATGATAAAACGTGTTAGTATCTAACCTATTTATATTGCTCAAAGTATGCTTCTGTTTTGTCCTTTAGATTCAGGGGGCTCTATATGTGTAGTCGCGGCTCCACTCACCTGAAACATCTGCGCTGCTGTGTTTCCTCCCGCCCCAAGCGACAACATAGAAAGAGCAGCAGAGATACTCAGAGGAGAATAAAACACATTTGCTGACGGATTTCCTTCACTGATCCTCTGAAACACACTGAGGGAAAAGTGTGTATTTGCTGCCGAAAGAGACTCCATATTGACACACTGAAAACAAAGGATGTTGTGACAGAGAACATTTATTTTCCGAATGCATATTATTAATGCATTTCCAAATGTTTCTAAAGCCCCTAAAACAGGCTTGATTTACAATCTATTTACAAAAATTATTTAAACTTCCTTATTGTCAGCGTACAACGCTGAAGCGACTCATCGCTCTTTCAGCCGATTGGACAAAAAACTACCAATAACTATTTTAATTGGCCGGGGCCTTTGCGCTGGGACAGATGACCTCAAATGTGTAATGACGTAAAAGTAAACGTATTGGCAAGGGTCTGATCTTTCCGTTTTAAAGAGCTTTATGAGGAAACTAAAGAGAAACAGTATTGAACTGCGTCATAAGTATCTACATCAAGTACATTAATATTTCAGTGTATATTTACTGAAATATGTGAAAGTCCATAATCGTCAATAATTTTTACATAGTTTACGTAATCCTCATAATAAAAATATTTTAATCATAATTTTAATCATTGTATTGTTACTTACATTACGTTGTTTCCTTTACTAGACGAGTTCAGCCACAGCGCATGTATAGCTGGAGTCCAGCGTTTATTGCAGCAGACACACCCTTTCTGGGGGTGGGGGGGGGGTTATTCAGCTGCGCAATGTCCCTTAGATGATCAAGCTACGATGAAATAGTTGCAGTAAATGTGACAAAATAAGTAACAGTAAAACAATACCTAAACGTTTGAACTGCATTCCGGCCTGTCCCGCTGAAACCTTTCATTGCTCAGTCCAATACAAATTCTAACACTATCGCTTTAACTCCTAGGATCCACAAACCTTTACAGACATAACCACGCCCAGAATTTACAACCCGTCCACTAAAGGGATGTAATGTCATTCATTTTAATAATGATTTTGACTCATATATTTAGTTGGTTTACTTATTAAAGCTTGAATTTGTATTAAACGATCTGGCTTTCCGAAAGATTTTGTAAAGTGATTTCTATCATTTTGTTCAATAGATGGTGCTAAAGTGTTTAATTGACTGATCGCAACCTGATAAACAGGTGTCAAATCGTTTTCACATTTTTAAAATTTTGCGATCAAACTGTCGTGACGCGTCATTTCCGCAGTGGCTTTGATGACGTTTATCCGGCCGCGAGGCAGACGGGCTGATGGAGGAATAACAGCGTGCGAAACAGTCCGTAAATATGAACATATTCAGAAAATATAAAATACAGATGTGCTGCTGTGAACGAAAGGTCACTTAAACACTGTTGGGATTAAAGAGAAACTGTCTTTGACTAACAGAAGTTGGTGTTTCTTCTCAGTCTGTGTGTACGAAGCGATGGCCGCACCGTTCGTTCCCGTACCCGTGCCCATAGACAGAGCTTTGCGGACGGACAATAAGCCTAGACGACCGCAGAGAGCGTCATCGGCGGGCAGCGAGTCGTCAGACGGCCGCAGAAGGGCTGCAGCGGCGGACAAAAGTTTTACTCCGCCGTGTCGGAGCCCCATCACCCGCGCCAGACTTAACGGAGCTGAGTGTTCGGTGGAATATTCCAGCTACTCGCAACCAGACAGCCCAACAGAAACCACCTGGGCGGGCTGGGAGGAGCGGCCCATCACGCCCACCGTGCTGGGGTACGAGGTGATGGAGGAGAGAGCCAAATTTACCGTGAGTACTCAACTACTGCTATTACTGTAATAGTTTGTTAGAGTTGTCTTGAATGTCAGCGAGTTTCACAATCAAATAAGAGCTTTAGGCAGGACATATCCCACTCCTCGAACCGGAGATAATATATAGCTCAGAGTTTCACGCGTTACAAATAATAATAATCTAATGAAAAGTGGTAATCTTTGAAAGTATTTTTGGCATTGAAAATAATCCGGTTCACTTCTGTGTGTTTTGGGTGGCACCTGGACTGGTTTGTGCATCCGTCACTGAGTCTGAAACAGGCTGGTTTTCTGTTGTAGGTCTATAAAGTTCTAGTGAAGAAATCTCCAGGTGAAAGCTGGGTCGTGTTCAGACGCTACACTGACTTCTCAAGACTAAACGATAAGGTCAGTAACATTGACATCTGGCTTCCCGTTGTTGAGTTATAAAGTACACTGTCTTTAAACATTTACAGTTAGGATCCAAAATTCAAGGTGCAGTAAGCGATTTTTAAAACGAGCTATAAAAATGGGACGAGATCCTTCTGGGGTAGGGGGTATTTGGTTTGGTGATTTTAGCTACCAACACCTTTAACCACTAGTCATTTAGCTCTGCAAGTGACCCAATACCATATACTGTTTGCTGCAGCTATACAATGAAACTAATGGCTAAATATTAAATTATTTCTTAAATTATTGTGGTGTGTGATCATGTAATTGTTTCTGTGTTTAGCTGAAGGACATGTTTCCTGGATTCAGACTGTCTCTTCCTCCAAAGCGCTGGTTTAAAGATAACTATGAGACTGAGTTCTTGGAGGAAAGACAACTGGGCCTACAGGCTTTCTTGCAGAACCTTGTGGCCCATAAAGACATCGCCAGCTGGTAAGCATCTGGGATACACTGTTCAGATTTATGAATGATTTGTATGTTTTCTGAACTGGGATGTCAGGTTGAACTATTTTGGCATTAAATATGAAAATGATCTACATGATCTCGGTTTTGAAATTCTGTAATGAGACAGGAGCTCATTCAGGTCCTGAGGAGCTAAACCATTCAGGACTTTGTAGTTAAATAGTAGAATTTTGAAGTTTAGGGTAGATGCTTAATAGGCAGGTAGTGCAGTGTTGACAGAAGCTGGCTAATATGGTCATACTTGTTCATTTTCATAAGAACGCTGGCTTCCAGCTAGAGTTTATATTCCAGCTATAAGAACGCTGGCTACCAGCTAGAGTTTTTGTACTAAACCTGCAGGGCAACCACCCAGATAAGCATAACAATAATCTAGTTTTGGGGTCATGAACACATTTATGAACTTTTTGGTGTTTGACAGGGAGAGCAATGTGTCATATTGTCATTTTGGTCCAATAATTAAAACTTCTGTTTTGTCTGAATTTATTTGAAGACAGTTGCTAGTCATCCAGGTTTTAATATCAACTATGCAATCTGTGAGTGTGATGAATTTATGCATCTCGGCCAGCCTCGAAGAAATATGCAGCTGTGTTATTGTCAGTAAACCTGGGAAAACTAACTTTTAGACCATATCTGTGAGGACACCACCTTTTCAAGTATTTTTGAAATTAAAGTATAGATCTGTTAGATTTGAGATGAGTCTGTAATTTAGTTTCCTGGAATCAAGTGGTTTTTTTTTATAATAGGTCTGATAACAGCCAGCTTATTAGTTTTTGGGACATAGCCAAACACCAATGATTAGTTAATAATACAATGTAGAGGATTTATAAATTCAGGAAGCATCTCTTTCAACAAGCTGGTAGGTACATTCAATTTAATTTTATTTATATAGCGCTTTTTATTTTTACATTGTTTCAACGCAGCTTTACATATAATGAAAAATAAAACAAAAAATTGCCAAACAAGTATAACACTAAAAATGTGTTTTTTTAACACATTCGTGTTGATGATTTAATTATTTTTAACAAATTATTCTTACCTATAGTAGTGAGTTACTCCTTGGAAAAACTGGTGTGATTGTGTTGCAGGCATTTCCATGCTGGTGGTGCCTTGATGCCTTGTTGTCTACAAGTAAATGTGTGTTTTTTCGCAGTGTGGCAGTTCGGGAGTTCCTGTGCCTTGACGATCCACCTGGACCGTTTGACAGTCTGGAAGAGAGTCGGGTGAGACAATGAAATATGATGTTCATGCCTTTACAGCAACATTTATAATCACCCACAATTTATTAATGTTAAGTCACATGATTCAAATTCTAGGCTAAGCTGCAGTAAAGCAATAGTGATACTTATATCTAGTAAAGGATTTTCATGTACATTTATAAATGTAGCAATGAAAGAGCATTTAACATTTCGCCCTAAGAACCAACAAGCCTAGTCTACAAAGCTACCGGTACATTTACAAGTAGGCATAGTTCTGTTGCTACAGGATGTACAAAAAACGTTGCGATTAGACCATGAAATCAAACAATCAACATGAAAATATAAAAAAAGTATTATAAAAGATAGATTCAAACTCTGCTATCCTTATATTTTTTATTAAATATTGCAAAGTTTATTATAAATGATTTATCCATGTACCTTATTATTTTATTATTCATGTGCCCTTATAATCTTTAATCAAAATCTGACACTGTACTTCCGCTCTGGAATTGTTATCCTTGGATGATGTCAGTCTGTCGGCTTGAGCGGGGCCACAGCCGTTTACCATTCCTGTCCAACGGTCAGTTACTGCGAGCTTTGAAATACCTACTTTTATAGATCTCAATTTTCCAAGTGGAAACACCAGCCACGCCCCCACTTCTGTGTTTCACTCTGAATTACGTCACAACACTGAAGTTGGTTAGGAACTTCCGGTTCATGTAGACTTTAAAATGATTAGTTATCTGGCTTAATTCTTTTTAATGGAGTTTATAATGGCTTTTGTGGGCAGCTTAAACATGAGAGCTAACAACATCACACCCATCAGTGAATGCTGCATGATTACAGTGTTTCTGTGTGTGTGTGTATTTGCCTGTCTCTTTGTCAGGCGTTCTGTGAGACACTGGAGGAATGTAACTACAGGCTTCAGAAGGAACTTCAGGAAAAACAGAGAGAAATAGACTGCTTGAAGAAAGATCTGGAGGAGAAAGAACAGCACATTCAGACACTAGAGAGGAGAATTAAGTAAATCATCTTACTCATATAAATACACTGTTACAGCAATTCACACACAATTCTGCTTACTGTGTGTGTGTGTGTGTGTGTGTGTGTGTGTGTGTACTGATATATGTGGTTTATGAGGACACAAATGTGTATAATGATATGTGTGTACATGGTTTAATGATCAATGTATACATGGTTTATTGGGACACTTCCTGTGTCCACATAAACCAAATGGCTTTAAAAACATACTAAGTGGTATTTTTTAAAATGCCAAAGGTTTTGTGTAAGGGTTAGATTTAAGGGTGGGGAAAGGGGATAGAAAATTTTATTAACTTAGAGTCCTTGTAAACCACATGCATGTGTGTGCGCGTGTGTGTGTTCAGTGGTGAGGTTCTCACTCCAGACAGCCCGCGCTGTGTGTCCGGTCCAGGCAGTGACAGCAGTGTGGATGTTGAGTCTTCTGCGATTGAGGCTGATCAAGAGCTGCGTGATGACAATGAGTAATTCTCCTAGTGTCTCACTCAATGTAACTCACTCAGTCACACTGAAATTGTTCTCATGCAAAAGCCAGCGTGAAAAAAAACCCAAGAATTTGTGGTGATGGTGTGCAGATATTTGTCTTGTACTGTTAGCACAAAACTGTTGCTGTTCAGGAAGATTTCCCTGCTGACACATTTATCCAGCCCATAAAAAATGCCGCTGTAGAACACACAAAGATGTCAAACATTTTATATTTTCAAGAATCATATAAATTGTATTAATAAGCAAATAATACTTTACAATGAAATGAGCTCTCTCTCTCTCTCTCTCTCTCTCTATCTCTTTTTTTCTGTTTCTATCTATATATATATATTTAGCTGTGCGCTTCAGTCAGGTCCAAGCTCTGTATGTTGGTGTGGACCAACCGTTGACTCTGGTTCTCCTGTCATTCAAGTCACTCGCCTGGAACACTGACCAATAGGAGGAGGTCTCTTCATCTGTCTTTTCTGTGGATGTTAGAGAGGAGGTCAGAAGGACCCTAACCCTATTGGTGTTTGATCTCAGCTAAAAACTGAAGCCTTTGCCAAAGCTCCAGAAACAAACACAACTTACTGAACTACAGTGACAATCAGTCAATGAAGACAGTTATTCTTCGTTGACAATCTGGTCATACACTAAGATCATGTGGTTTTGGCCATTTGCTCCTACAAACAATAAGGAAAATTGTCTGTTCTCAGGATCATTTGGTAGATATATTTTGTTGTGAATTTGAGGTATACATTAGTTTTGTGATGAATCTTTTTTTATCAGCTTAATTTGATTTCTGAGACATAACAGATCACATTATGACAATAATTTTTATAGATTACATGACCAGTTACTGCACTTACTTCATTCTCATGATGTGCCTTGTAAGATGTAAGCATGTACTGTTTATGATAATGCCTGTAAATTCATGTATCAGTATGGATTTTTTTCTATTCTTGGTCTTTAATGTCATACGTTTCATCATAATCATGCTGATGTGGAATGAAATGCTGCTAGTTGAAGTTCTTAATTTCCATTTTCTGCATCTAAAATGTATACAGTCTGTTCTGTTTTGTTAAACATAACTGAGGCCTAACGCCCCTGTCTGCAGTCTAACTATAACAAGGCACATGATGCACTTTAAGGTCCTGAGGAATTATGGGATAGATACTTCTACACTACTTGATGAAATAATGTTTAAATAACACATTAAGGCTTCCTGTGAAGCAGTGTGCCTTTTCACAGACAACTGTGTCAATTTCATGGCCCTGATAACACAGTGCCTTGCATCTTTACCCTCTGCAGAATTTTATGTATTTAATGACTTGCATATAAAATGCTTTTGCTTTGTCATGCTTTTGTTTCAGTTTTAGTTTTGCATATTTCAAAAAGTTTCTAGATGTTTTGTGAGCAAATACATTAAGAAAACATAGATGAGTTTTCTGGAAACACAATGTTTTCGGCAAAAATGCAGTCAGCAGTGATGCATATAAAGACTTGCGTAAACATTATCTCAGTTTTGACATCAAAAATTGCAGAAATATTCATTGAGTTTACATTTGCTGTTCTACTCATGGAAATTTGATTTGAGTATTGTAGATTGACTGCTGAGATATTCTTGGCTCAGTTGCGTCATTTTAAACATGCATATTTAATAAGTATACAGTTTATATATAGTGTATAAAGTTAATATTGTACATTATTGTATGCGGAAGCTTATAAAAACAGTAACAACTCAACAGTGATGGGTTAAATGCAGAGGTCACATTTCAGGTATGGGTTACCATATCTGACAAAAACATGTCACTTTCATGTAGTACAGTGGTTCTCAAACTTTTTAAACCACCTTTTTAAGTACCACCTCAGAAAATTGTTGACTCTCCAAGTAGGGTTAGGGTTAAAGTGTTTTAACATTAATTTATATTTAAGTGATTCCTCTGCGTACCACTAGAGGGGGCCCGCGTACTTAGAGAATCGGTGATATAGTATATATCTTTACATGTTGTTTTGGTAATTAGAAAAATCGTTCATGAAAATGTAACAACTAAAACCTCATTAAACAGTCAAAAACTGTTATTAATAAACATGGTAAATTATTTAATCATGCCTGTAACGGAATCTAAACCCATGTCATTATTTTTTTATTTTTTCGAATCTAGCAAAGGTTTTCAATGGCATTTAAATTCCTCTGCTCAAGGACATTTCAGGAAGACCCCCTGACCCAAGCTTTGGTAAAGACTGGTATAGGATTTTGATAACTGTCTTGCTGAAAAATGTTCATCATCAAGCTTCATTGAACTGATACGTAAATGAATCCATGGTGTCAGAATGACAGCTCCATGACGTCCATGACCATGTGTACAGTGATCTCATAGTCCATGACTTTCTTACAGAGCCATGTGTCTCTGTTAAACCTCGCAGCTTCACAGGAATTGTTCCAGTTCTTTCAATCTTGCTCAAAAGCGTGCGCGTGCGCGTGCGCGTGCGCGTCAGTGGGAGGAGTGTAGCGACTTTGTTCAGTGTAAGTTTAAGCCGCCGTGACGCGCGCGGACTCTCAGCATCTGCGGCGCTCGGTGAGTTTAAACAGCTTGTTTAATCGGTTAAACGTCACCGGGCAGTTTAACGTCTTTCACTCGGTAACTGACGGTTTTAATAGTCAGGATTTTGTTGGAGGTCTAAATGTAAACATGGCTACGCGGCCTGCGCGAAAATAAACCCGAATACAAACAAACACGTTGAGTGTGTGTGTGTTAGAGAGAGATCAAAACCGATGTGTATCATTATTGTAGCAGGCTGACAGAAGTGTGTGTATTTGTGTGTAGTTACGCTTATTTGTCGTTTCCTCGTAATAGGGCGCTAATCTATTAGCCTGTTAGCATGAGTGTGCGGAGAAACAGCGGAATATCTGGCGTTAAATCACCGAATTTAAACGACTGGATCCGCAGCACCAGATTGTGACAGATGAACAATTAATGAATCTGAAACTCATTTACACATATCCCGTTTCTGAAGCGTCTGAGCGCCGCGCCGGTAACAGGCCGCAGACAAGAGAAACAAGCAGATCATAAACACGCAGTGATATATAAACCCATTAACATCAGACAACCAGCCAGTGACAGGCCAGGGACGAATGGTTGATCTATGACGTCACTGTTTCATTTATCTACATTAACTTTCTCACTTTTAAATGTTACTAAGTTATTAAAATGAACTAACCGGCACCCAGTAATTGAGCAATACAATAATAAGATTAAAAACAAATGATGTGTAAATATGACATTATATTCTATTAACTGATATCGTTCTTATATTTAAAGATTTATGAAGGAGGCAGATCTGATCATGTAAGATAGGAAGCTCTGTACCTGTCATTCAAATCCCCAGCTGCTTCCAGTTTCACCGATGTCTGAAAATGACATCATATGAGATAATAATTTAAACAGTAACCCATCAACAACATCAGCATCATTCTGCGTCTGACACCTCCAGTAACAGACAAAAGTAAACGAGCAGCAGTAATGGCTGAACGTTTTTCAAGACTGCTGTGAATGGTGGGTTGGTGATGGATAGCATTTATGATTATACTGTGTGTGGGGGGTCATTACAGAAGCAACATAAAAGTCAGGCAGGGTGATGAAACCTTGTTCATCTTTGCTTGGCAGATCAATGTGTAGGAATGTTTTTATTTGCCAATGTTAAATGGCACACACATTAAAAACGTTATGAAAGTGAGTCTCACCAATAGGAGTTAACTGAACAATCCTACTGGTGCGGCTTCGCAAGACTGTTTTGCTCTGTTCACTTTTTATTTATTTAGGGGATACTTTTATCCAAAGTGACTTACAAATTAGAGAGCATTTAAAATTTTTCCATAAAAGCCAACAAACCTGGTTTACATAGCTACATTTACAAGTAGGAATAACTCTGATGTTAGAGACAGAATTAAAAAAGAAAAAGTGTTAACCAAGGTTAAACGTGGGAGTATTACGGATTAGTCTGGTGCATGCAAAACAGGTGTTTTCAGTTATTTCTTGAAGTTGGTCTCGGCAGATCAGTGGAGGCTGGGAGCTCAAAAATAGAAGAATGTCATTATGAGTGATCTGGTACCTCGTTGTGAGGGAACAAGTAGACGTCGCTTTACAGAACAGAGTTTACACAACACAGATGGTGGGAGGGGAGGTATATCTAAAGGAGTGAGTTGAGGCAGGAGGGTGAAGTTTCAGTCCTAAAAGCCAGAGCCAGAGACCTAAATTTGATGCAGAAGCCTACAGGTAGCCACTTCCATTTATAGTCATGTAATCGCAGGAGTTCAGAAACACAAGCACAAGTTTCTTTTGCTGTATACAATACATATACCACCATATTTATATGTATATATATACATACTTATATATATGCATACTTTTTTATTTATATATATATATATATATATATATATATATAAATAAAAGTTCACGTTAGGTTAGCTTGTCTTTTTCATGCATAAATGGTAGATAAAGTAATTAGTGATTTTAGTTTAGTAAGGCTCTCATATTAATTGAAGTTCAGTTTCTTGTGGTCTGTGTCATGGCATGTTGATGTGTCAGGCGGTCTGGGGGGGTCCTGGAAGGTACATGCATCTAGATGTTTGAGCTTTTTTCAGTCTTTTAAGATGTTTTCCTTTTAAAGCTGTAGATAGCTGGTAAAGTTTCTTGCTACCTTCTTCAATGGGCAAAAATCACTTCTCCACTGATTTACTTTCACAGTTCTTGCGGAGGAATGATCTTCCTGTTTTTGTGTTGTCTTATAAATCTGTTCTGTTTCAGTAAGTCATGGCTAACAGTGACGGCTGAACTACTGCTGGTGTCTTCCATACATTAATTGTGAGTTGACTGACACATTATATTTCATCTGTACTTCAGTTCTTAGTGGTTATTGGTGGGGAATTTGTGATGTGGTGCTGTTGGATGGGTTAAATCTAAAGTTTATATTCCATTTAATTAGTGCTTGTCACAATCAGTTCAGCTTGTAAATGTGACAAATTAAGTTTTCACATGGATTAATGAGTTGTTTTCATTCAGGTCCTATAGTTGATGGAGTGTGTGGTGTGTTTGAGGTCATGGCCACAGGCTTCTCCAGAACAGACTGTAGCAATAACATCGGAGAGCACTCTCAGCTGCACGCCATCGGTAAGACAACACAAATGTCTGTCTAAAACAGAAAGTAACATGTTTGGTTCAGATGCTGAGTGAGTCGGGGGTCACAGTTTCAGGTGCCAAACTCAAGAGAAAGAAAATCTGGTTTGGAACGACCATCTACGTGGAAGTGACATCAGAGGGAGAGAGCAAGAAAACCTCCAAATCCCACAGCACCTCTCATCCCAAATGGGACGAATGTCTGACTCTGTAAGTCACAGGAAAAATGGAGATTTGTGCATATGATAATGCTGTTAGCGTATCCCTCTCATATACGTGAGAGTTAATGTGTCAGCTGGTGGTTATCATAAAATAAACCAGATGGGTGGTTAGGTCCTGATATGGAGCAGAGTATCACCTTGAAGGGGCTTATTTTGCGATTAGTTGACTGTAAATGATTCTATAACTACTTTCCACATGAGTAAGTAATTGGACACAAAAAAAAGGAATTTATGATGAAATAATTGATGATTAAATTATTTTTCATTAATCTGTCTATTATTGCACAATCCCAAAATGTACAGTTGTGATTATGGAATATCAGACTGCTAAACGGGACAATTGGAATTGAGTGTTCCAAACAGCCAAATATTAAACGCTATTAATTTTGATCATATGTTTTTGATCTAGCTGTTTACTTCAGTAAATTTTCTGAGATGGATGAGATTCTTTCAAATCAGAGCACAATTTATCACTGTCAGTTTGAGTCATTGTTGAGGTTTGGCTTTACACAGATATGTAAAGAGCACTTTAGTAAAGCTTTGGTTTGTTTTGTCGTCAGCATTTCATCTAATCTTCTGTCTTTTTGCTGCTGACAAAACAAACAAGCTGGTTTTATGTCACTGCAGTAATGTTACGGCACGCTCACAGCTGGATTTCAGAGTCTGGAGTCATCACACACTGAAGGCAGATGCTCTGCTAGGAAAGGCCTCCCTGGACCTGATAGAGACCCTTCACAAACATGACAGTAAACGTAAGTCCCACACAACATTTATCGGAATTATTAGCAGTTTCTTACCATTTGTGCAGTTTAACAGGAAAAGTTTAACTTTAACATTTAGTGCAGAATGAAGCTCAGAGGAGCTCTAGATCTGTGATAGATCTGTTACAGATGTGGTAGTGATAGTTTTTGATAGACCAGTGTTTCCCCTACCATTATATTAGGGGGGCGCCCCGCCCCCTCAACGGCACTCCCCCGCCCCCCTTGAAGGTCAAATTAATTTTATTTTCGTCGAATAACGACATAAGTAATTTAAGATCATCTTTCCTATATAACAGGTCTGTGCTTTTTCTTTTATTAAACTAAATAACCTTATGTTATTTATACGATGGCATGTAATTTCTGTCTCCACGTTTGCGCGTTTACAATCGTCCTCCGTATCGCGCACGGTGGAGTTCCGCCCCGATGCGCGCACACACAGACACGTGCGCGCACACGCACCAGCGGACAGAGACCGCGCGTCGGAGAATATGTCGCATCAGGCTGAAAAACAGGCAAAAATATCCGCGTTTTTTAAACTTTGATAAAGTGTTTGT
>JAZGTK010001155.1:0-28802 GCA_036877625.1 Ambastaia sidthimunki | reverse complement strand
GTCTGTGCTTTTTCTTTTATTAAACTAAATAGCCTTATGTTATTTATACGATGGCATGTAATTTCTGTCTCCACGTTTGCGCGTTTACAATCGTCCTCCGTACACGCACCAGCGGACAGAGACCGCGCGTCGGAGAATATGTCGCATCAGGCTGAAAAACAGGCAAAAATATCCGCGTTTTTTAAACTTTGATAAAGTGTTTGTGTGAGTGTTTTGCCGCACCACCCATAACCCGCCCCCCCAAAGCCATGATCCTAGGGGAAACACTGTAGACCTGTGGTATATCTGCAATAGGGTTAGGGTTTTATATATATATATATATATATATATATATATATACAGTAGATAAGTGTAGACGGATTGGGCATGCATTGAACACGATTTCTAGTTGTAAATGTAGCTTTGTACACTTGACTTGTTGGTTCTTAGGACAAAATGTTTGATGCCCTTTTTCTATGAAAGTCACTTTGGATAAAATAGGTCTGTGTAGATCTGTGATAGGTCTGTGTATATGCAATAGATCTGTGTAGATCTCTGAAACATCTGTAATGGGATTTTGGTTCATATGCTGTTGTATTGTTGTTGTCAGTCGATAACGTACAGGAGGTCTTGACTTTGATTGTGGATGGTAAAAATGGAGTCGTGTCCACTGGTGAACTCACAGTCTTCCTAGACGGCCTCTCAATTGACTCACAACATGTGCAGAATGGAAACTCAACCACTGCGAGTAAGACCATTCAGATCTCTAACACTGACCTGCATCAGCCCAACATTTCGGGTGTCTGAGTCATGTTTCTGCTCTCTCTTCCAGAAGCCCATCAGAATGGAGATGCTCTTCATGATAACACAGATGACAGTTTTACAAGGACACAAAGCAGGTGACATGTTTGACCGAAAGAAAGACTTCAGAAGGGTTTCTCTGGTTCCTCATGTCACTGACGGTTGTGAAACCACCAGACACAGACTTTGTGAAAGAAGGCAAATTTTATTAAGTAAAGGAGAATATGGTTAGCTGGCCTAAAATCCTATTACTGTGGTAAATGTTGGGTATATATGGTGTTCCTGTAGCTCAGATGGATGATTGTGCGAATGCAAAGGTTGTGCATTCGATTCCCATGGAAAACATGCTGATAAATAATATATACTTTGAATGCCCTAAAATTCACCCAAAAATTTTAATAAAAGCATCTGCTAAATGTGTATTGTGTGGCCACTTTATGAGTGGAGTTTTACTGTTGTGATTTTGCAGATCTGTGAATGCCACAGACAGGCCAGAGAATGAAGCTCCACCCACTTCCTCAGCCAACAGTGAATTTAGATCCTCCCCACTTGTCAATGGAGATGGAGACTCCTCCCCACACCAAACATCCAGTTCAAAGGCCGCGCCTAGCAGCAGTGATGTAAACAGCACAGTCGGTGAGAGCATCACGCCTGCTGCTCATTTACATTGGCTGATTTATCCTGATAGCAGATACACCTAAAGTCTGGACGCATACAGATCTGTGTGTGTGTCTTTGTGTGTATGTCTGTGTGCGTGCATGTCTGTCTGTCGTCTTTTTGTGTGTCTCTGTGATTGTGTGTCTGTCAGTGAATGGAGAGGGCTGTGAGATCTCCATAAGTCATGACGATGATGTTGCTGCTGCAGCTCCTGCAGATGTCTTTGCAGCTCCTACAGATGTCTTCTCCAACACCACCTCCTCACCTGCAACCGCTGCTGCCTCTTTATCACCATGCTCTTCCTCATCAACAGCAGCCGCCACACAGACCGCTGCCTTCAGCTCCAACCCCCCTGATGGAGAAAAACCACAACAGCACCCCCCTCCCACCAGCCCAGAACCACTGCCGTCGGGGTTAGACTCACATGCGCACACAGTCATACACACAGTTTGTGTGCTGTTACACTGTAATAGTTGTGTGTGTGTGTACTGGTATATGTATTTTACAAGGACACAGATGTGTATAATGACATGTATAACAATGTAAACATGGCTTACAAAGACACTCCCTGTGTCCTCATAAACCAAATGACTTAAAAAAACAGCAAATGTTTTATTTAAAAATGAGTTTTCTGTCAGAGTTGTGTTTAGGGATGGGGTTATGGTTAGAATGATAGATTATACAGTTTGTACAGTATAAAAAGCACCTTATCTATGTAGTTCTCATAAACCACATATGTTGATGTGTGTGCGTACTTTCTCAGGTGGGAACAGAGGAAAGACCCTCATGGCAGAACTTATTATGTTGATCACAATACAAGAACAACAACTTGGGAGAGACCACAGCCTTTGCCACAGGGGTGAGACCAAATGAGTAAAAAAACCTAAAGCTGAGGTCTCCAGTCAATGTTTGTGGAGGTCCACAAAGCTGCAGACTTTAGCTCCAAACTTCTCCATCCTGAAGACCTTGATCATCTGATTAAAGTACTTCATTGGGGTTGGAGATAAACTCTGCAGGTCTGGAAACCTCTGATCTAAACCCTTTAACCTTGCTGAAGGGTTTCTTGAGATTGTCTGTTGAAGAGATAAAGTGTGTTTGTGTGTTTAGCTGGGAGAGGAGAGTGGACAACCGTGGCCGAATCTACTATGTGGATCATAATACTCGAACCACTACATGGCAACGACCTACGATGGAGTCTGTGAGAAACTTTGAGCAGTGGCAGTCACAAAGGAGTCAACTGCAAGGAGCCATGCACCAGTTCAACCAGAGATACCTCTACTCGGTACACTTACGCACACATTTATTTTTATACACAGCTTGTTATAAACAATATAACTCGCACTCTAACCTTAACCTAACAGAAAACTTTCAGCATTTTTACAACAACAAAAAAACTTTATTATACATATTTTTATAATGTTTTTGAGAGGACATCCCCAAAAGGAGGTTTTGCTCAAATTGGTTAGGTTTTGCTCACTTTTAGGTACAGATTTGTACCCACCCCCTCAAACACACACACACACACGGGAGAACATACCCCAGAAGTAATTAAGAAAATAATTATACCCTATAATAAAACCCTACTTTGTCAGATTTTGTTGTGTCCTTTTGGTTAAACACACTGAGTAGAGGTGTGTTTGTGAAGTTGGTGCTTGATTGATTGTTTGATTGAGTCTGATCTCGTCAGTTTGGTGATGATTAACTCATTACACATAGTGAATGCTGTCAGTGTAGCATGCTGTCTCTCTTGCTCTTTCTCTTTTTCAGGCCTCTATGATGTCAGCTGAGAACGACCCTCTTGGACCGCTGCCACCAGGTTGGGGTAGGACACGCTTCATTGGTTTAGCCAGTCAGAGATAGGGGTGTATGGTTTGGGTCATATCACGGTTTTGGAGCCATGGTTCAATTAGATTTAATTCTGTTTGCTGTGGGGGCAGGGTTTGTGGTATCTCTGGCATCGGCCATTTAGAATTTTGTCATAAAATGCAATATCTTACAATTTATGAATTTAAATATCCTTACAAAACCTGGTATAGTTAATTGGGATCATGCTCTGAATGTGCCTGCAAAGTTTGTAGCAATCAGTAGCTATTCAGAAATAAGCAAGAATGTGCTTCTTTACACACAGATCCTTGCACAAGTGCTGATGGAAAGAGAAAGAGAGAGAGAATGAAAGATAGCTCATTTCATTGTAAAGTATTATTTGTGCTGATTCAGTCATACCGATAATGAAATTACAGATTAAAAAAAGTATTTATTTGATTCGTTGAACTGTGTGGTTTAATTCACATGTTCATAAATGGTTGCAGGACTTTTTTGGTATATTAGCGTGAAACTTAAAGAAACAAATATGCACAATTTTAAGCCCTGGTGAAAGTACTGCGGTATGTACCATGGGTGGTCTATCATAGTCATTCAGTTCGGTTTTGAATATTGTTACACCCCTACTCGGAGATCACGTGTTCTGTCTTTAATGATATTTCTCATGTACTCAGAGCGCCGTGTGGACGCCAATGACCGCGTTTACTTCGTCAACCACAACACAAAGACCACACAGTGGGAAGATCCACGAACACAAGGGTGAGTGAGACATGACTCTGGCAAGAGAAGGTATGACTCATAGTTCTGACTCATAGTTCTCACCATACACTCATCATGTGTGTGTGGTCAGGCTTCAGAATGAGGAGCCTCTGCCCGAGGGCTGGGAGATTCGTTATACACGAGAAGGTGTTCGCTACTTTGTGGATCATAACACACGTACAACAACCTTCAGTGACCCGCGGACAGGCAAATCTGCAGTGTGAGTGACAGTGAGTGTTTCAGTATGTGTCTCAACAAGAAGTGTTTGTTTAATGAACGTGTGTGTGTTGTACAGGACTAAAGGGCCACAGATCGCATATGAGCGAAGCTTCAGGTGGAAACTGGCTCATTTCCGTTATCTGTGTCAGGTAGAACTCGTTGCTTCAACAAAGCTCTTCAACAAAGTTTTTGAGTGTTTGTCAGTTTTAACTCTGTTTGTGTTTGCAGTCTAACGCTCTGGCCAGTCATGTGAAGATCACTGTATCCAGACAGACGCTCTTTGAAGACTCTTTCCAACAAGTAAGAAAAACACACACAGCATAATGTTTATTAAAGCTCATATGGAAACACTTATGATGGTTTAGGGTGTTAGGGTTTTATTAATAGATTCTAACAGATTTATAGTCTCCACTTGACCTGTCAACAAACCATTTTAATACATGAAATTGTATTTTATACAACTGCCTGCTTGTACGTGAAGTTTAATTTAATCTGATCACCAAGTTTCCATATCAGCTGATATGTAATGACTGAATGCTGTTTGTAGCACACTAACAGAGCATCCAGTAACTTTCATTTAGACACTAGCACAATGATACACAATGATAGTGTTTTAGTTTTTTCTGTGCTTTTTAATGTGTGATAGAGATGTTTAACAATAAATAAATAAATGACACATTTTTTTACAAGTTTTTACATTTTACACGTTTTCCTCCAAATTCATAATAAACAAATGTTTCACATGTTTCTTTACTGTTTATTCTACAGATCATGAACTTTAAGCCATATGATCTGAGACGGAGACTCTATGTAATATTTAGAGGAGAGGAGGGGCTTGATTACGGAGGCCTTGCACGGTAAAACACTATTGTTTACTGTAGTGTGATGGTGTGCGTTTATGGAGGAATACATTTGAACAGACACCACGGTGTAAATAAATGTGAAGAGTGTTTTAGTCTGTGTGTGTGTGTGTGTATGTGTCTATACAGGGAATGGTTCTTTCTTCTGTCTCATGAGGTGCTGAACCCCATGTATTGTCTGTTTGAATATGCTGGCAAGAGCAACTACTGTCTGCAGATTAACCCTGCATCCACCATTAACCCGGACCACCTGTCCTACTTCTGCTTTATTGGACGCTTCATTGCCATGGCAAGTCAAACACTCATCAAAAGCACTGACATTAGTACTTGTATGCAGAGTAAACTGTTTTCTCTCTCTGTGTGTGTGTGTGTGTGTGCGCGTGTAGGCACTCTTCCATGGGAAGTTCATTGACACAGGATTTTCATTGCCCTTTTACAAGCGCATGCTCAATAAGAAACTCATCCTGAAAGATCTTGAGTCCATTGATCCTGAATTCTACAATTCTCTCATCTGGATCAGGTCTGTCTCATATCAAGACTGATGAAATTATCTAAACCATATTTAAAGTATTTTACATTTAAAAGGATAAAACTGTGTACATCCTTCAGCTCTTTCTGTAGTATCTGTACATTACAAAACTAAGTAGACAGCTGTGAGGTGACCCTGTGACCCCTCACATGACCTCTACTGACCTCACCTGAACCGGTGTGAAGTGATTCATTTGTTCACAGAGATAACAACATCGAGGAGTGCTCTCTGGAGATGTACTTTTCAGTGGACATGGAGATCCTGGGTAAAATAATGTCACATGACCTGAAAACAGATGGTGCCAATATCCTGGTGACCGAGGAGAATAAGGAGGAGTATATTGGGTAAAAAAACTTATCTTCTGATGTTTGCAACACAAGCTGCTGTTTGTGTCAAATGTAAACTGAAGGTGTGGAGTTTGTCACGTGAACTGATGGTGTGGGGTTTGTGTCATGTAAGCTGACGGTGTAGAGTTGTCACATGTGAAGTGATGTTGTTTTTCTTGCAGGCTGATGGCTGAATGGAGGTTTTCTCGTGGGGTTGAGAGTCAGACCAAAGCGTTTCTGGACGGTTTCAACGAGGTTGTGCCACTACAATGGCTGCAATACTTTGATGAAAAAGAACTGGAGGTGTGTGTGTGTACATGTGGTTAAGAGGACACAAATGTGTATAATGATGTAAACATGCTTTGAATCAAAACATGCTTGATTCATAAATCAAATATTTTTTTAAAACATACTAAAATTTTTAATACAAATGACAATAGTTTTGTGTGAGGGTTAGGTGTGGGGTTCTGGGAAGAGAACAAAAATTTGATTGGCTCTATATAAAAATCATTATACCTTTGGGGAGTCCCCATAATCCTTGTGTGTGTGTAGGTGATGTTGTGTGGCATGCAGGAAGTGGATCTTCAGGACTGGCAGAGAAACACAGTGTATCGTCACTACACGCGCAACAGCAAACAAATAATTTGGTTCTGGCAGGTAAGAACGGAACTCGCCACTGATTCATCTGCTTGTGACTTCATTAACATTGTTGAATGTTTCAGTCTGTGATGTTTAACTACTTCCTCATATAATGTTCAGAGTAACAGTGAGTCAGTCATTGGTAGAGTTAAATGACTTATTGGTGTGAGTTTGGGGTGGAACTCTGACACAATTTCCAAACCAGTGGCAGGCAGAGAGAGGCATGTTCAGAATAGATTTACTGAATGGGCATTAGTTTTATTTTGTGATGTTAGTGGTGGAGAAATTGCACACATATTTAAAAGGTCTTATCTGAAGATTTTCATGTTATGAGATTCATTTTGGCCAGTTATAGGAAATTTTTTAATATGGGATGCTGTATCAATTCTTAATTTCTGTGCAGTTTGTAAAGGAGGTGGACAATGAGGTGCGTCTGCGTTTGATGCAGTTTGTAACAGGCACCTGCAGGCTGCCACTAGGGGGCTTTGCTGAGCTCATGGGTAAGTTAAACCTCTTCATCTGGTCTTAGGGTGCACTCACACTAGGCACGGTTGCCTTGTACCATGCCCGAGTGCAATTGTACAGCACATATCATAAGATTCTTACAGACACCTGACACCTTACATTACACCTGAATTTAATTACCAAATTGAACAATGTACTATCCAAGTAGTAATAGAAGGTGTTTGTTGTCGTAATGAAGACAGTAGTAGTAGCTGTTCCGTGCTCTGGCACAGTTGCCGATCAGACTACATGCAAAATGTGCCCGAGCCCAATTGAAACGAACAGAGCGATCCCACTGGTCAAAAGAACCAGACTTGGGGGGTCAAACACGCTTGAGTGCAATTAACAGTGTCTAGTGTAAAGAAACCCTTATACAAATTCTATAGAGAATAAAAGGACAAGTATGGAAGTATAATAAGATTATATTTGAAATGTAAAACAGCTGTTTTGTATTTACATTTAATTTACGTTTCTTATACCCATGCAATATTTGACGCGAAAATTAAAACATTTACATTTCCTATTTTATATACTAATTTTATTATACTTAATAAAAAGTTAATGATAAACTAACCTAACACAATCAAATATATAAATACATTGCCATTTTACATATTTTTATTTGAAATCACATTTGAAATAAAAAATTTGAAATGATCCGTTTAATCCTGTCATATATTCAACATGCCTTTGAACCTTTAGTTTCTGAACTTCATTCTCTAGGAAGCAACGGGCCTCAAAAGTTCTGCATTGAGAAGGTTGGCAAAGAGACATGGTTGCCCAGAAGTCACACCTGGTGAGTTTAATGATGAAGTTTGAAACTTGATGGCACAGATTGAGAAGGTTCATGTCTCACCCTACACTTTTTGTTTGCAGTTTTAACCGACTGGATTTGCCTCCGTACAAAAGCTTTGAACAGCTAAAAGAAAAGTTGCTTTTTGCCATTGAGGAGACAGAAGGATTTGGGCAGGAGTGAAAGTTGTTCCCCTTTACTGCGACACATTCAGCCAAGTTAAACAAAACCATAAAATTTGCACAAATAATAACCAATGTAAATAAGCTATTTTGTCATTTTATACCAAATCTTAATTCAAGACCTCATTTAGCAACCTTCATAACATGATTCCTCATGAATATGCAAGTGTTTCAGCTTTTTTTGATCTTTTAAATGATGTCTATAAACACCTTGTTTCTTCTAACATTAGAATTTATAGTAGAACTTCAGCTTATGGCTCTAGTTTTATAGAGCTTTTATTGGATGATTGTAGAGCTTGATCAGGTGCCTGGGTTTTTCTTCACTTTCTTTGCGTTATTGGACATTAAGTTTGATTGTTAAGCTCTTGCATGGCTGCCTGCAGAGTGAATGATTATTTGACTTGGACAGACAGACAGCTGTCTCATATCATTATGCAAGTTTGGCTCTTGACGGTATTTGCTGTTTTTGTCACGTAGACCGTAAATCAGTATTTGTCCCTGCAGTTAAACATTGTCTGCACATGCTCAGAAAGGCAGCAGCTGAAGTCAGTTGTGCTTTAAGTACTTATTTCTGGGGCCTTTGACCGTCAGTTATGCAGGGAAGGGAAACTGTATCCATAACTGTCATTCATAATAAAATATATGAATTCAAACAAACATGCTTCCCTCATTACATGCTGGTGAAGGCCTCATGTTTGATTGTCTGTACTGATAAACTTTCACTGTGACATGTTTCATTCCTGTTAGCTTGGCTTAATTTCATTTGCGCTAATACGGATGAATGTTTTAGACCTCAATTTCACATCAGATTTAATAGTTTAATATTTAGCTTTTTATTAGTTTAAATTTTAAACAGCCCAGTCCTTCAGCAAATAAGCGAGCTTTCAGATTCTCCTGGAAAGTGATTGAGATGTTCATGGAAACTGTGTAAGAGTCATGAACACAGCTCTTAATTAGGTATGTTTAACTTCTGCCACATCTTCAAAGTGTATTGACTAATCTGTTCAAATGTTTCCCCAAGTATTGATTTACTAGTTCAAGGTCTCTGTTTATGAACATGTTTGGCATGTCAACTGTCCTGAATGTGGTTCGTTTGAAGTCTTTATTGGTGCATCTGCATAAATTTGATTTCTCCATTAAAATCTGAAAGAAAAATTTAGAGTTAGATTTCAAAATTAACTCCTTTTATTTTTATTTGCTCGTACAAATAATCCCCCACACATTCCGCAGACATTATGCTATTAATGGCAGAAACAAATAGCTAATTAACGATACATATCATCTGTCAGTAGATAATTTGTATATTAGAAGAGAAAACAAGGCAAAAGGCACTTAAGGTGTCTCATTAAAAAAAAAAACTATTTCGCAGATCAAGATTTGAGTTTCTTCAGAAGATCTTGTGCTTCCTTGTGAACCTGTAGGGTCCAAAATCAATGTGTCTATACAGTACTTAACAGACAGATTAATGAATATTAAAAATTTTGACTGAAAATGTTTGGAAACCTGTTTGTCTTCTTCTGTGATGGCAGGATAATCACAAGCTTTGTGGAGCCACACAGCAGCACGTTCAGTGTCTTTCAGCATCATGAAGGTCTTTCCCAGCATCAGCAGGTTCATGCTGTAGAAATTTGGGTCTACTGAAATGAAATATTAAAGTATGTTAAACCCTGCAGGCCATCACAGGCTAGGGTTGGGTTAACCTTAACCCTACAGTAGGTCAGACGTTTGTGTAGATACGATACCTTCCTCTGCTTTAAGGAAATATGCCAGTGCCTGACAGAGACAAAAAATTCACTCATTTGTGTTTATTATTCAAGTGTCTGATTCTTATTACTAATTGACAAAATATTGTCTAAGTCTTGTCTATCAGAAAACACATTTGTTATTTTTTCTTTGACCTCTTCATAGGTGGCAGTCGGAGGTGATGCAAAAATCACAGCAGCAACCTTACGCTGATACCAGGGTAACTCAGCAAAGGCAAAACACCTGCGGCACAGACAAAGAACAGTTTAAAGTGGAGGCTGACACAATTTTGTCAGTTATGTGAAGATATATTAGTGTTTATGTGGGAAATCAAACTTACCAATAGCCGAGAATATGAATGGACGTTGCATCTTTTGGATTTAGTTCAATTGCTCGCTGTAAATATAAGCGTTAAAGATGTGTCATTCATTCAATGAGTGCTGAAGATCATGTCGTTTAACCACAATGAACATCTCACCTCCAGGTGCTCTTTGATGATGAAAGAATTTCCTATTTTCACTTTGATGCCTTCATAATTGCCAATGTCACTGAGACAAACGGCGAACCACTGAAGAGGTGAACATGAACACGGATCAAACTCTAACCCTAATCTCCACTGACCCCCTCCACGCTAAGGTTCTGCTCAATTGTTTCCTACCTTGTGTGCCGCAAACGAAGACTCGTTTATCTCCAGCGCTTTTTTAGCAAAGTCAAAAGCCTCGTACGCGAGGCGCTTTTTCTCATCAGCGTTGACACAGGACAGCAAGGAGAGATCGCGCGATGCTCGCGCCAGACGCCATAGAAACTCCGCATCATTGCTGGAGATCGGATAAGATGATCTGAAAACATCTGTGTTTCTCAGTGTCAATGTATGTACACCTGCTGCAGGTGACGGTTACCTGTCTTTATACTGCACCAGCAGCTGGTGAAGTTTCCGTGTCTCTCCGCAGCTGTACAGATAATCTGCTTGTTCTAAAACCTCTTCAGCTAGACAACAACGGTACAGTTAATTCAATCAAACCCTTTTATTAACGTTTGAAAAGTGAATCTTATTATAACAGTGATATGAAAATGGTTACCTTTGTCCAGCGCAGAGACCGAAGGTAAATGAGTGATTCTATCATACATAACATATGACAGGGGCGTTACAACCATGATGAGTGGCGCTTCTCTACCCTGACAGTCACAAAACACCGATTATAAACTGTTATTGAAAATCAATAACAAGACCTTTCACCCACATCTTTGCCTCACTTGCACGTTTTCATGGTGTGGGAAGTCGTTTATTTTCACAAGACTGTCACTAAAAAGACTGTCACTTTTTTATTGAAAACAATTGACTTATGTTGATTTGGATGATCTTACCAAAGTTCTGATCCGATGAGTCCAAATACGTTCATGCATCTTCCTGATCTTCACAGTTCTGCTCATACACCGCCTAAAAGCTCCAAATAAACCCAAGGACGCCATCGGACTGCTGGGAGTGTGGCGGGATCTGTTTGTTGTGCTGCTTTTGCCGAAGCGGATCAATGCAGCTACTGTTTCTCTCGTGGGGCGATTCTGACGTCCTCCGGCAGGCGGCTGTCAGTAAGCTCACAACAGAATGAAACGCTATCGTCTCAGCTATAGTCTATAGACTCATCCTGTATACTACAGTAACGCCTTAATATTCAGCCCAGGAAATAAGTTATTGCAGAGTGACCTTAAGCTTCACCCGCCGCGGCACTTGTTCCAGTTTCCGCTTAGCGATCACGTGCCGTCATGAAATGAATCTTTAGAAGCTTTGAATCAATTGAACCAATTGCTTCGAAAAATGATTCACTCGATACATCGCATGCTGGAGACATCTGCTGGTGCAGACGTTGTAAAAGCAACAAGAACTCAAAGCAAACATTTTGACATTTTGCAAAACAATTGCAAATGTTACATTATATACTGATTTTGTTTCAAACCGTATAAGCCTATGTGTTACATTTAAGTAATGTTTATCAAGAATGAAGCTGTGACAAGAATAATACAAGACAGTAGTGTTAGGAAGGTAAGTTGTTCTAGTGTTTTAGCATTTAAACAATTTATTTTTTCATGGACGCCCACGACAGATTAACAAACTTTTGTCACCTCTGCCACCATCTCTTATGTTGTTCTGTCCTTTGTAGCACCATGTTCTTTAGTCCATTCCTTGTAGGAAGCACATATGCTAAAGTCCAGCTTTTTTACAAACGCCCTGAAACTAAAATGGCTGTGAATCTTTGATTGTTTCCACTAAAGCCTCATTGATGTCTTTTTGTTTTGCTGTAAATGAATTAAAATGTATTTATTAAGCCAAACTATGTTAATTTATTTAAAGTTATTTATAATGTGGATAGTTTTTAGACTCTGGGAAATTACAACTTTTTTTACAATCTATTTTGACCATTTGATGTCTAAAATATTCATTTTAAACATTTCATACATTGCAACACTCCCATGTCCACATGGAAGTCATTGGAAAAATGGAATGCGAAAGGAATTTGTGTCACGAAGCGACCAATATTTCCAGACACTGAATTCCAGCACTGAAACGCTGTCATTTAGGTGCTTCCCAGACACACTCGCTGGTAAGTTTCTGCAGGTTTGACATTTTAACACATTAGCTCACCTCTTATGAAACTAGTCAATAACGGTAGTTTATGAAGGCGGCTTTAGTTTATTTTTATAGTTAGATAATAACTACTTAAAAGTCTTGTATTCTAACAATGAAATTAAACATTAGACAGGAGACCAGAACAACAAGCAAAACACAGTCTCTGTATCAATCCAACTTTAGGATTTCACTCCATTTGTCTGACAGTTTAGACAGTTAATTCTATGAGGACTGTCCATTCATAGAAAAGCTGCTCTACCCTCTCACTGCATAAAGTGTTTTGGTGCAATTGGTTGACTTGTTTATTTGTTGGGTTAACAAATAAACAATTATTTGTTGGGTTAAATTCGAGATTGGCTAAAACCGCAGTAGACAGTGGTTTACGGGTTCATTTAGAGACAAACACTAGCTGCTGGCGAACCGCCGCAGTTTTGAAACTGTACGCAGTAACCGCTGAAAAGCGGAAATCACGTGACCTAGCGAGTTTGATACGCCCTCCGAACCGCGAGTCGAAACCAAAGATTCGTGAAGGTTTCGATGCTTTATGAAAGTGTTTCGAAATCGACCATCACTAACATGGAGTCACATGGTGGTGGAAAATGGCGGCAGTCCTGCTAAAGCTTGATCCGTATAAACGCGATCATATTTATTTAGTTTAACAATGCAATAGTTTTAATATGTGATGCCATTAATGTTGTTGTGATGGATTTTCGGGTGTGTTCGATGTTCAGCGCTGCGGTTCTGATCCGGCTAGTGTTGTTGTGCTTCGGCGTTTATCAGGATCAGAATCTGCAGGTGAAATACACCGACGTGGATTATCACGTGTTTACTGACGCCGCTAGATTCATCACACAGGTGAAAGACAAACAACACTTTTGTGTTGTCTATGCACTTCTGAATTATGCGGTTAAAGCTCATGTCAATGACTAGAACGTTAAAACAAGTTTCTTTTTTTAAGGAATATTATGTTTCTCCATCAATATTCAATTAAAATATTATCTTTTTGATTATTAATATTATTTGATCATAGTTTGGTAGCAAAAAAAAACATCTTCCCTTTTTGGAGTCACTTTGCATTGAACTGGGATGTCCTTCACTAAAATACATTTGTATGTTTTGCAGGGCGAGAGTCCATACAGCAGGTCCACATTCCGCTACACGCCTCTGCTAGCACTAATTCTGACCCCCAACGTATTCCTGAGCGCTTATTACGGGAAGCTTCTGTTCGTGTGCTGTGATGTTTTTTCTGGCTTGCTCATCTTCAGATTACTGGCTCTTCGTGGAGTGTCTGGACGATCTGCTTGTGTTTACTGCGCTCTGTGGCTGTTCAACCCGCTGCCGATCGGTGTGTCAACGCGTGGAAATGCAGAGTCTCTGTTGGCGGTTCTGGTTCTGTCCACGCTGCTGTGTCTGGAGTCTAAGAGACTGTTGTTCGCCGCTCTTCTGTTCAGCCTGTCCGTCCACATGAAGATCTACCCGGTCACCTATGCGCTGCCCTTCGCTCTTTCTCTGTCAAAACCAGCGTCCCGGGATGGAAGATTAATTCAGAAATTGCTCAGATGGTTTAACAGGGATTTTCTTCTGTTTGCTGCTGTTTCTGGATCTTTGTTTTTCTCTCTAAGTGTCACCTTCTACTACATGTAAGTGATTTCCAAATCCTGTGGAATTGCAACATTGATCTACAATAGTTATTGATCATTCAGGTTTTTTTTCAGTTATGGTTGGGAGTTTCTTCAGGAGTCGTATCTGTACCATCTGACCCGCAGAGACATCCGTCACAATTTCTCTCCGTATTTCTACGTGATGTATCTGACAGCGGAGCGCGTCTGGAGTGGCTCTCTGGCGCTTTTCTGCTTCCTGCCGCAGGTTCTTCTGCTCCTGGTTTCCTCACTGATGTTTTATTCTGATCTTCCCTTCTGCTGTTTCATCCACACCGCAGTGTTCGTCAGCTTCAACAAAGTGTGCACTTCACAGGTGTGTAGATCCGCACGCTGCTTAGATCAAGTTTTTTTTAATGCAGCCAAATGTTTTGAGTCTTTCTCTAGTTTGTTGGTTAAAGGTCGGCTGCAATTGTATAGAAAGCTTGAATTTTATGTTATTGCTCCCAACCACTGTCCCAATATTCCCAACCACAGCTTTAAAAAACAAACTTTTACAAACTTAATTAATGATGGTACAGATGGCACATCCAAATGTTTTTAACAAACATCTGTATTTAATAGGCTAAAAGATGTGTCTGGGAGTATTCTACAATATCATATGTGATTGATTTATGTAAGTTTTTATAGGTTGATTAGTTAAGTGTCAGAATTTCTCTCTGCAGTATTTTCTGTGGTATCTGTGTTTGCTGCCATTGGTTTTGCCACGGTTGACCTTCAGTGTGAGATGTGGGTTTGAATTGCTGCTGCTGTGGTTTGTAGGACAGGTGAGCTCAAAGTGTAATCAGGAACTGAATGTATTTTTATATATTTATAAGAGCGCAAATGAACCCCCGAGATGATCTTTCACTTTTTCTCAGAAGAACACATGTGTTTGTTCTGTCTTTGTATCTAGGCAATGTGGTTGGTTCCAGCATATTATCTGGAGTTTGAGGGCTGGAACAGTTATGTTCTTATTTGGATCACTGGCCTGCTGTTTTTCCTGATCAACTGCTTTATTCTAGCTCAAATAATCTCCCATTACAGACCCGCAGGAACCCAGCACAAGAAAAACAACTGAAAGACAAGAGGCAAAATCAGCTCACTGTGCCCTAAAAATGATACATCACAGTACAGCTGTATAATTTTTACATGCATTTTTCGTCATGTGTTTTGTGCAGGTATTGTCTGTTTACTGTGAACTCATATTAATTTAAAGGTGCGGAACTTCAATAGACCAGCAGATGTCACTCACAAGTAAATGATCAGAGCAGTGAGACCGCTCCTGTCCTGAGAGAGAGAGAGAGATGGAGGGGGTGAGGACACAATCTCTGACTGATTCTGATGTTGGGTGAAACATCAATTGTTCCAATGGAGAATAATACCAAATTATTATGTATTTGTCTTTTTGGAAATCTTTACAATAAATGTATTGTTAATGCATCAGCTATTGTGAAAGTGTCATGAACCACGTTTTTCTTATACCCAAAATGTGACCTCAGCATTTAACCCATTACTGGTAAGGAGTAAACACGCACACCTGGAGCAGTGGGACCAATTGAGGAATGCACACACCCAGGAAGAAACGGAGGTTTGGTCCCTTGCTCAAGGGCATTTCAGTTGCTACCTGCAGGCACTGGTATCGAGCTAGCAACCTTCTGATTCTGAGCTTCTAACCCTAACTACCCTCATGGACTAAACATGGGCAGTTAAAGCATTGGGGTGCCCAATCCCGGTCCTTGAGGGCAGTGTCCTGCAAAGTTCAGCTCCAATCCTAATCAAACACATCTGAACCAGCTAATATATGTTCCTTAAATTTCCAGACAGGTGTGTTGAGGCAAGTTGGAGTTAAACATTAGAAGATAGTGGCCCTCCAGAACCAAGTTTGAACACTCACTGGGTTAGAGAGTCAGACTTAACATGAAGCTCACAGGTTTTATTCTCAATGTAGCAGACAACTGAGATGCTTTTGTTACCCACATTTGTGGGCAAGTTTGAATGGGTTACCCACAGAGGACCAATTTTGAGTGTATTTTACTGTATTTGTCCTGCATGTTACTTAATTCATAATTAATAATCAGCAATATTTTTACAGCGTTTATTAATCATAGTAATGGTAATACCAGTACAATATTATTGTCCATTAAGTAATGTTAACAAATGTAACTTTTTTTTAAGCTTTTGACTTTTGATGACAAATGTATTTTAAATGTAGCAAATAAAATTGATTAATAAATGCTGTATAAGAATTGTTCATCATATGTTAATCAATTAGCATTAACTAATGGAACCTTATAGTAAAGTGTTATAGATTGATAGTCAACCGCTCACAAATTGAAATTACATTTTGTAAGTTGTTTTTTTTCAATCAAAACAACAGGACAATCCATGTGAAAATCGACACTAATGTACAAGACATTATATTATCTTGTAATATAACACGAAGACACATTCATTGCTGCTTTTGCTTTGCCTAAAATATCACTGTATCTTCTGTTAATAATTATTACTGATATTAAATGCTAGTGGCAACAAGTCATGTTGAAAATCCATCCTTAAATAGTGCAAAGCCTTTTATAGTTGCTATTAAACCATAAACACAAAATGTTGATACAAATTGTTTAAAAATACAGTCTCACACACATAGCAGGAAAAAAGTTTTTGTGTCAATATGACATTTTTGTTTGCAAGTTTTCTTTAGATTTGCTCTATTAGTGCAAGTTTATGGCTTAATTTTATTGACAGATACAGTAAAACAGTCTGTTACAACTCCACAAATCAGTCATACGTTAACTTTTTAAATTAGACACATTTATGCGTTGATAAGAATGGCAAACATTTAACGTGTATGAATATTATTTCAGACTGTTTACTGTAATTGGATTCTGTTTTTTTAGCTTAAATCAATCTACTGGTTTCTATGTTTTGACTATATTATGATAAATTGCGAACCTCAACCCTAAACATCTTGTTTTCAGAATAAATCCCTCAGTTTTTACACATTTAAATACTGATTAAAATAATGTGATGTAAATGCTTTAGGATATTTTTATGAAAATTGAAGTCAAACAGATTTTCGTGATGTAAAATCAAAGTCTGGAAGCCTTTAATGAATCTTCGTGTCTGACGTAAATGTGACGGTACTTCAGATAGTGAAATCCTGAACCAGCTTGTGTGGGTCTCATTTTATCTTTCATTCATTATTTGTGTATTGTTTTTTGTTTACCTGTTCATGTGTGACTATCTAATGAACAGACACATTGTATAAATGAAATATTAGCATCACAGAACCAACAGAAGTGAATACACATAAAAATATTTTTATAAAGAAACAAAGCTAAAGCAGGCCTGTGTTTAAAATGGATCCGCACAATGTCCAACTTCAAAAGTTTACATGTAGGGATAATGTTAAACAATTCCTAAAGGGGAAAACAAATCTCTTCTGATCTTATTTACAGAAGTTTTATAGATGCTCTCGCCATCATCACTGCATGAACACATAAGGGTTGCCCTTTTGTTGTATGTTATTCATCATACAGTTTGTTGTGACGTTCCTATGAGTGTGTCCGCTGTCATGCCAGTTTGGAGAATCCACAGGCTCCTGTTTGATGCAATGAAGCAGCTGCCCTTTAAACTCAAAGCCTGTTTTATATTCCTCATGCATGAATCTTTTATATTCTGCTGCGTAAGTCTCCAAACCATTTGAGTTCTGGCTGCTGCAGAGTGAGTCTGGATGATTCAAACTTTGGGGGCTCAAATCTGCAGCTTTGTTTAGAACACACCTGGCAGGTCGAGTTGTTCCCTCGTAAGTGTTCTGATAGTGGCTGCTATACGCATGGCTATGAGTTACCTTTGGCCTTTGACAGAGTGGGTACTGCTCAGCATAACCACTCTCTGCTTTCATTTGCACACTATCATAATCATTCAAGTAACACTCGCGACCTGCCCACAAGCCTCCATATGCATCACAACCGTTCTCAGAATCTGAGTCCTGCTCCACCTTTATGGGCAACTCATTCATTGCCTGCTCGTCGTATCCTTCACCGTGACCATCATAATAGAAGTTTTCACTCTTGATGCTGTCTGTGCTGTAGCCATGGACCAAGTCGTTCTGTAAGACACTCCCATACATCTTTGGAAGAAATGCTTCAGCTCTGTTACTGTAATATCCAAGTGACAACTGATACGGTTTTCCATAGTGTCCATGTCTGCTTGGCTGGGCCCTGTGACTCGCTTGGATGGATCCCCTCATAGGCCACATACTGCCCAAGTTAGTAAACTTCTGGTTGCTCAATAAAGACGTGCAGAAGTTCAAGGGCTCATCCTGGTTGTGGTAATCTTTACTCTTGTACTTGATATTGTTATTGGAGAGCGTAGACGCAGGCATTTGTGGCCGCACAGGGCAAATGGGCTCTGATCCGTTGGTTAATACTGAATGCTGTCTAAAATGATCAGATTTGTCACTACAGGAGACAAACATTCAGAACCGATTAACATTCAGAACCTCTAAAGCTAATAAAAGCAGCTGACATAATCTGAACTACAATTTTCACAATCTTATGTAATCACCTTACTGATTGAGCTTACTGTTTTTAATTTGCACTTTTTTAAACTGCTTAAATGGTAAGAATGGTGACTCAAAATAATATACACTCTTAGACTTAGAGTTATCATTATAACCTACAAACTGAATGTTGATTAAATCATTCATGACATTAGAAAAGCACATTTTAGTTTTGTATCAGATTTTTCTTTAAATGCTTCTGATGAACATATAAGCATGATACTGTCTGTCTGTCTGCTCACTAATGCGAGACAAGCTGCAGTCAGCAGTGAGACAGATTCTAAACATCAGCTTCTGTTTCTATATTATATTCATTAGTTGGATATCGATAATGATAACAAGCTATTAAACTTCAGTGAAACTCATCTTGCTCTGTTTGTGCTACAGACATGAGTGATCCTCTAATCACTGTAATTGTCTACTTGATGTATAATAAAATGACCAAAAATATCCCCCAGATTTAAACTGAAGACATTTTAACAACAACACATAGCATTATATAGAGATTATAGTCAATAAACTTGCAGAAAGGAATCTTACTTGTGATCTAATGAGGTGAGAACACTGGGATTCTTGTGTTTGCCCTTTATCATGGTTGTATTCTTCATCTCAGTGATGGAGGGCAGAAGCAAGGGAACAGCAATGCAGAAGAGAGCTAGCTGAGGTGGCAGAACGGCGCCAGATGGCAACTTTTTCCTCTGACCGTAAAGTAACTTCAGTCGTCCTTGGAACTGCATGGTCTACAAACACAGAGTTCATGTCTTTAATATGGGAAACAGTCAAATGACTGCAGAGATCTTTTATGATATCTGAACACAAACTGTTTGTTGTATTTTCATTTCATTTTCATGCCATTCAGGTCATTTATAGTGACAATATGACATTAAAAATAATTGTACTAATTTATAATAAAATGTTGTTTTTTTTACACCTGGAGCAGGTGTTAAATGACAAATCTGCTTAATCTAGAGGTGGATTATTGGGTCATGTGACTATTCAACATAACTGTGGAAATACAAAGAAAACAATCTCCTGGAAAACTCTTCAGTAAATTAAATATGAAAAGCATGCAGGAGATCACACACCAGAATCTAAAATGTTCAATAAAAAACACCTGGGAGCAACTGTATGAAATGTGCCTTGCTCAAGAGAACATCAGTCAAACCTGCAGCCTTTGGTTTACAAGTCTGACTCTCTAACCATTAGGACACAATTCCCACTTTTGGGTTAAAAGATTCTCTCACCAGAAATCCAGATGTGCTGTCCAGTAAGCAGCGAACCCTGAGGATAAAACATCGGTTTAAAAAGCAGGAGAATTCAAGAGGAACACCACCCGTCTCCTCAGTGTAAAATCTGCTCACCACAAGATCTTCACCTACTAAACAGACATGAGCAATCAAACAGCATCACATGTGAGCATTACATGAAGTTGGGAAAAAATTCAGATAAAAAGCTAAAATTGCACTCGCACCCATGGCAGTGGTTTGAGGTGTTGGGTTCATGGCCCAGTGCAGCTGTCGTCTGAACTCTGTTCTGTCATCTACATGAATGTAATCAAACACGTTTTGGTGCATTACATCTGTCTGAGAAGAAACAGAGATAAAACCCTGTGAACAAGGAGCCTCGACCTATTCAATGACAGAGGTGTGATGGGGCCCTGACCCCTGATTCTGTTCTGCCTGAGACTCTTACTGGCTTCACTATACATCCCAAAAAAAACAGTTCATTTGACAGTTAATATTAAGAGCTGATTCTGTAGCTTTAAATGTATGAGAACTCTCATACAAACATAAACTAACATGATGTTCTATTTGTTGATCAGGGTGTGGTTTCCTACAAATTGACTCTTGTATCCATTAAGATGTGAGCCCTCACATTCCAAAATTCTAATGATTAGCAGCCACTATAGTCTCTACACAAACATGAATCACTGGGTCATAAAGTTCAGCTGTTAGAACTGTTTATTCTCTCATCAGGGCTTTCACTTTCACACAGTGCTAATATCAGTATGTGTTTCAGAAGTCTTTCAGGATCTTTCATATCTCAGAGGACTGATGTGTTGTATTGATCACTTATAATCCGAGTTAACATTTCATGGGTATGATTATAATCCAGAATCAAGTCTATGAATGACCAGTGTTTAACACTGGAAATTTGAGTCTGAAGGCTTGAGTTCTGGTGAGTGTATGGTGAGGCTGAAGGGTCGTGATGTTCTTAATCGTTGCATGACACTGGCCACCCAGAAGGACCAGAGCTCAGTCTTTTAAAAAATAAGATCATATTTGTAATTCTTCCCCTTTCTTTTAGAAATGACATTTTTATATATTTAACCTTAGCCCATTATTTCCATATAGGTAACATGCAAAGCTTAGAAACATTTGCCTTGTAAATCAGCAGTCAGGGTTGCCAGCGAATTAAATGTCTGTAAAAACCTGTCTGTTAAAAGAGAAATACAATCCTGTTTTTCAAACTGAAGTCTGTTTAGAGAATAACTGGTACATCATAGAAGTTTGTGGTGCCATCTGAAGCTGTTGTGGTGACATTCCTTAAAAATGACACGTTTACTCCAACAGCCTGTAATTCCGATGGGTTTACCTCTGCGCTGTCCCCCCAGTCATATCTGACACATACGCACACACAAACACATAACTGTGTTATGTGAGCTGGCATGACATCATCATTAAGATAACATCAGCAGTGCTCTGATCTCACCTGGTGAAAGCCAAGATAGTCGACTATAGTGGAGGACGCATAGAAGACCATCCCGTCACAGCTCACAACCAGTGCAAAACCTGCTAAAGACTACAACACAAACACACATATAGCAATCTGAAACAGATATTATGTGCTTCAGTGTTTGAGCTGCTTTACTTTAATTGTTTTTTTTGTTTTTACTAATGTACTGGACATATCTACTGTATGAAGTGTATCTGCTGTATTTACTGTATTTTTTTTTATGGTTTATGAAATTCTGGTTTTGTGCGCTTATGGAAAGCGGCACCTGTTATTCTGAGCTGATTGTGAACACTTGTGTTTCTGACAGCTGTAAAAAGCAATTCAGCCCTGGAAACAGACTGTGGAAACTCTCTCGCTCTCTGTTGATGGGTGATGGGAGACTTTAAAGTGCATCAAAAGGGTCATGAAAGAAACCCATTAAGAGAAGTTCCATGGAAACAGAAGAGAGAGTGACTCTGGAATATATCTCCTCTGGGATCAGAAAGTTGAAGTCACGCAATGGAAGCTAAATGTCACACTCTATAAGAGTCTATTAAAAGTGTTTAAAATCAAAATAGCTTGACAGTTGCTGCTGAAAATAATTCTCCTGAAAACACTGATTACTTATAAATGACTTGCTGTTGTTTCACTGTAACCTTTGCTGGTAAATAACTTTAGTTTAACTGTATATATATATATATATATATATATATTTACAAACACAAAGACACACACACCTCGAGCAGCAGCTGGTTCTCAAGAACACGTGTGTCTGATGTCATGTTGATTTCTTTCCCCCTTGTTTGTTTCAGCAGATGGTTTTCTTGAGCAGCTGCAGCTACAGGAGAGAATACAGTAAAATACAGTAAAACACCTCAAACATTAATACAGTATATGCCATTTTTTAGAAAGTATTCAATGTTCAAGTCCAGTAAAGTTATTATTGTTCTGTTATTGCTCTGTTCTACTATTAAAATGTGTGTATTAAGTTGTATAATTTCATGAACTTCATGTTGATAAACTCTGATGACACAAACTCAAATCTTTATGTAATCACAGTTAAAATACTGTTCTACAAATATTGTGTGACTAAAAACTACTAGATTAAATAAAACAATAAATGCTATACATCAGACCTAAATGCTAGAATCAAACCTATAACCTCCATTTACTGCAATCGATCACACACAAACCTCAGATGACACACAAATGCTGTTAGTTACTGACCAACAACACACATATTCATAATAGTGAAGACAGTGTGACGGGTTGTTTAACGTTTTGAAACGTTAACATTTTGAATTACAATTTAATGAATTACATCTATTATGGCATTACAGCACAACAGATGTTTTTTGCTGTAAAAGCAGAGGGTTAGACATGAGAAAACACATTTACAGCCTTTTGTATTTGTCTGTAATAATTTTCCTTCATTTTGCTTTATTGTGCCATTTCCTGGTCAGCTGCAACTCGCACAAACAGCAGTTCTTTTGACACAAAAACCAGCATAGGAAATCCAGAACAGAGAGAGAGAGAGAGAGAGAGACACTATTGGCCGAGCAAGGTGCTGCTGTCACGCGATGGAGCTCTCTGTCAATCTGCAATGTCTCTGACAGATGGCTGGCAAGCGTCCAGGCCCTTGCGTGCAAACTGAGAAGCCACATTAGCCTATAAAGACTTTCAGAAGAACAACAGCTGTTAAATATTGATGAGTGCTGGCAAGCCATGAATACTTGCTGCAGAAGATTAAGCCCTGATGTTACAAAGCATTACAGTCCATTAGATTAAGCTATTGTGCCTGTAGTATCTTTATTTATTAATTTTTTTGTCTTTTGCTGGCAATTTGATATTAGTTTATTGTTTCTATTAGGTCATATATTTGCAAAATCACTTCTTCAATCGCTTGAAACTGACAAATGTTCTGCTTCCTTACTTGAGCGTTAAATAGTTCTCCATTTTCTATAAAACTTCAATTTAAGAAAGAAAAGCCTGAACCACTGAAATTCAGGAAATAAAATTACACATTTTCAAGCTATTTCTGTGATATCTGATGAAAAATCAAACAGATGTTTGACACACTAAAGACATCAAAGTCTCAATATGACATCAAATGTAACTGATGCTTTACATAAAGCATGTAATGAATGTCATTGAGAGTAAAGCACAAATACTCATGATTAACAATGTTTCTAACCAGGACGACTGACGTCATACCCGTAAATTTCCTCTTTACTGTAATTTTCGCTCTGACTGTTTATAAGTTAACATGAGATTGTTGTTCAAATGACAGAATATGCCCCACTGGCCAACTAAAAAACTGAATGTAAACAAAAAGAGGCGATTCATTCTCAAAACTACAGGTTCTACTGATGTTTGAGTTATATCAGAACATTCTGTAAAGTCTCATTTGCTTTTGGGGCATAACAAGTGATGAAGTGATGAATCTGTGTGTGGTTCATCTGTCTGCAATATATTGTCTGACTGCTCCTGTACAAAAAGCAAGAACAATCATTACTTTTCTAATATTATCTAATATTAAGCAAACAGACATTGATATGTTTTCACCTCAATGTGCATCATAACACTCAATTCATGCCAACAAACTATTGGAGATCTGGAGATCTAACCCTAATTCATACCTTATTGCAATTTATCAGTATGAACATGAAACCCATCCCTGTGTCCCATGGGCTGTGGAGCTCACTGGAGACCTCTGGTATAGGAGACCAAGAACCTGAAGCTTCACTGATAGAACAGTATTAATATCTACAGCTTCTTCTCAGAGTGCTAAACCTTGTGGCACAATTCAAATTGTTCAACACAAGACCAACATTCACAAGTGCGTCACTCTGGCCACCTAGGGCCAGTCCGAAAATCTCAGAGGGTCTTGCGGCAGGTACCAGGTCCAAACATTGAGTTGGAGGAACAACTCCAAGGGCCCTTAATGTCTCCATTTGTAAAGCTGTATCCTGATGATACCACACAAGAGACAACCTTCAGATGCCAGCCAGACGAGCTATGATCAGCTGCTGACACCAAACGGAAAATTGACAGTCAGAATCCCATCTCTGTGGGCATGATCATTTTCATACGCAGTCCAAAGAATAGAGACGTTTATATTATGATGATGATGATTCTGTATAAGAATGTCCTTAACAAGCTTCTGTTTCCACTACACAGCCTAGCATCAATTTACTTCTCAGCTATAAAACAAAGTCTCACAACCTAAAGCAATCTTTAGTAATTTTAAAAGTTTAACAAAGCAAAGTTTTCTTTTCCCCAACAAATGGCAACAAACAGCAACAATTTGAAAGTCTTAGTAAACAAAATTAATTGTTCAAGCTGCTTCAACATCCAAAAACCAACACCGTTTTGGTGTTTGCTGGTAAGAACCGCTCCAGTGTAAACTTAATTAACTTAATATAAATGTCTATGACCCCAATTAAAATAGTATGATACAACTGAACTATTCCTGTGATCTGGTGAACAACTTCTCTATCAGTCAGAATGAGTTTACTTTTTAAACCTAAATGTTTATGCATGTTCTACAGATTAGTGTCATTACATTACTTTTGTTTTTTTATTTTTTATAACATCTCAGGTTCAATTTTGAGATTTTGATCAGATACATTTTTGGAATCCTCAGGTAAACCCACTGTCGAATCAATGACTAAACTCCACAGCCCTCTCTGATCAACCTAATGATATCAGACATCATGAAACTGCTTGAATAACATTCTGTGGTAGAAACTCAATGAGACTCCAGCATCAGCGTCTGTGGAGGCAGGATTCTGTGGTTGTCCAGGATTCCCAGAACAGGCAGGGTTGATTCCAATACTGGACAGATTCCTGAGGGTTGCGTGCAGCAGGGTGGATTTCCCCCCCCACACACACACACACAGTTACAGCACAGCTGGAGAATCAGATGTTTACACCATGAAAGCAGTCCACCCTGAAGACTCAGTGTTACTGAACACGTCCTGCTGACGTTGAGTCAGTGTCACTAATGCTTGTTGAAACTTACTGATTTGAACAAAACAAAATCTTTAAACCAAACCCTGGAAACCCTACAACCTTATAGCTCTATTCTTTCTCAGACATGTTCTGCACATGATTTCAGATGTTCTGCGTCTGTTTCCTTCAGCTCAACATGAAGTTTCACATGAATCTCATGAATAATCACTACTAACCTAACCCTAACCTGCAGCCTGATTCTGGAAGAAAAAGTGTGTAACTTAATGCAGCCTGTAACTGAAACGCTCTGTAAAAACACCTGTGTAAGTGATAGAAAACACGAGAGTTTTCCCTAATTTCCAATTACTTTTATACTGTACAAACGGTATATTCTATCCCCTAACCGTCACCCTACCCCTAAACCCTCACACAAACCTTTCTGCATTTTTACATTTTCAAAAAAGCATCATTTAGTATGTTTATTAATCAACCGCTGGCTGGTCCCCACAATGAAGGTGTGGGTCACTTTTACCATCCTTATGGTGACATTTGGTCCCCACAATGGTAGAAAAACAACACACACAGACACGCAAATTAACAGAGCTATTCAAATAGAAATATGCAATAGACTTGAATTATTACCACACCCTAACAAAAAACTTCATTACAACTTCATTAAAAACAAAAAGTTACTTTATTCATATATCATATAATCTTTTACATTTCACACATAGGAATAGAATCTGCTTCACATGTGATCGATATCAGAAAATCTAAACAAATATATGAATATTTTGACTTGATGACTTTTTATACTATGATTTCTTGACATTACCAGTTTTTATAGCACAACATAGTTTGGCTGAATTTTTTTTTACTCAGAAGTAACCCTTTAATATGTTTCGCTATATGTGTGAGGAAATGTTGAAACCCTTGGCTCTCACAAGAAAGCCAAACCAAACACATTGTCACAGTGTCACACACATTGTCTCTCTTTATTAAGATTTAAATATCTTTCCTGGCTTGGTTAAAAAAAGCTTCACACTGACACTCTCACACACACTCTCTCTGCCGCTGTGTGTGCGTGTATGGAGGAAGCTCATTTTTGCAGTGCTGGTCTCATGTGCTTTGTTGAGTAGATCGTTTTCATAAGCATTTCTCTGAGGTCAGCACTTCATCTGCTGCAGTCACGCAATCCCCCCCACGCTTAAAGAGACAGTGCCGTGTTTCTGAACTTTCACCCACAGCACACAGACTGCTGCTGCTGAGAGCTCCAGATGAACAACTGTAAAATCATTCATTATCTGGAGCTCTGCAGCATTTGCACCATTTTAACGTAACTTTTATTTTGTTAACGTAAAAAATCTCTGCCACAAATCTGAGCTAAACATCAAGATCATGGGGATGGTTTGTGTGTTAACACAGAGGCTATTGTAATTAAAAGTTGAACTCCAAAATATATTCATATTTGACAAAATATGAATCCGAATACAGTGATTCAACTAAGACAGTGATTCTACAGCCATCTGCATTCACAACATTAAAATCCCTCAAACCCATCCGTTCAAACAATACTTGGCAATGACAAACTACAAACATAAGACAGTCAAACACTCGAAACAAACAACTGCAGTACAGGCTCAGTACACAGATTTTCATGTCAAGTGTTTAGCTTGTTCTTTCTCTTTTTGTTTGACACTTTGGTATAATGGAGCTTATGGATGTGTGGCTGGGTTAGTGGTTGTTGTAGTGAAGCTTAAAGTGTGAGGTGACCTCTCAACCTCTGCTCCTCTCAATCTGTTAGTGGCTAGTAAGAACAGTTAATGAATGCGAGACTCACTGTAGTCACACTGGAGTAAAACACCTGGTGTGTGTCTACTCTCTGTGTATTTCCAATAAACAAGCTCTCCTTGTAAAACTAATGAAACTCTCCTGTCTTGTTCTGTTATCTTGTTATGTCATGTTCTCTTGTTGTCATGTTTTAGTAAACACCTTTTCATCCCAAATAAAGATATAAAATATTTCTCTTTCTGCCTGAATTAGAGGAAGAGGAGCAGCTACAAGCTCAGAGACATCACACACACAGCTCCGATCTGCATGTTTAAAGAGAATGAAGACTTTCTGCTATGTGTACAATCTGTGGAGAGAAAGCACAATACTTCCATCTTCATTTCCCACATTTCAGAATAACAGTAAAGTCATCAAAATCATACATGTATGCATGTACGAGAGTTATAGAGTCAAATGTTAAACAATTAATTTTAGATATTTTCCCGTGTCTAGCTTAACATGCTCATATATTAATTTAAAAAAGTATTGAATTTCCATGTGTGCTGGTTCACTACTTTTCCTTCTTAATCCAGAAGAAATGCAGTGCTGCTGGTTCACTACTTTCCCTTCTAACCCTAACCCCAGTATAATTTAGATTTGCCTACAACACTAATTTCATTTAAACATGAATCATAGATCACACGCTTCTTAAAACAGTGGAAAACATGCTAAATAAAAATGCTATTATTCTTGTATGAAAACCATTGTGCCTGTGAGATGTCATCAGAGTATCGTCTGTGTCTTCTTACGAATGTCATTATTACACAATATGTCTGTGTTAAGTAACATTAAACACCATTAAATTTACTCATATATCAGATCAAATAATGAATGCTGGTTGATTTGAGTTTTTTGCTTTGATTTAGCAGAAGAACCAACACACACACCTCTATTGTTTTTATACACAGCTAGTTATAAACAAACCAAATTCACACTCTAACACAAAACTAAAATAAAAAAATATTGTTTATTGTCTATATTTTATAGCATTTTTACAAATGAGGACATCCCCAAAGAGAGGGTTTGAATTTCAATTCGTGAACCTTGTGTTTCATCTCTCACAGGCCCTCTGGTGGTGATGAGAAAAGATGGCACATCAGTCAACTTCACACACAGCTGGGATGAATTAGCATCAGGTTAATTTTAGTTTTATGTTAGAATGTCTTAAATAATGAATCTGCACTCTGTCTACTGTACCTGCTTACAGTTAGTCAGACGTTACATTCATCTTGTAAAAACAGCAAAAGCAAACACCAGAATCTACTGAACACCAGCACAGAATCAGCAGAGACTCAGATACACACACACATCATCACCTCATTAACAAATACAGTAAAAACACCAGAATCTACTGAACACCAGAACAGAATCAGCAGAGACTCAGATACACACACACATCATCACCTCATTAACAAATACAGTAAAAACACCAGAATCTACTGAACGCCAGCACAGAATCAGCGGAGACTCAGATACACACACACACATCATCACCTCATTAACAAATACAGTAAAAACACCAGAATCTACTGAACGCCAGAACAGAATCAGCGGAGACTCAGATACACACACACATCATCATCTCATTAACAAATACAGTAAAAACACCAGAATCTACTGAACGCCAGCACAGAATCAGCGGAGACTCAGATACACACACACACATC